>JAQQAE010006388.1:0-16742 GCA_029823295.1 Pseudamia nigra
ACATGAAGGTAGTTGGTGTGAGAGAAGAAGATGCAGAGGATAGGGTGACATGGAGGCAGATGATTCACTGTGGCGACCCCTGAAGGGAACAGCCGAAAGGAAAAGAAGAAGAAGATTTTAAATATTGTTTGGAAAGTGTCATATCGCCAATTTGTAATAATTTATGCATGAATGGGTTGAATGTGAAAGCTGTCACATGTAAAGACATGTAGATTTAAGTTAAAGGGGTGGCAGTGGTCAAGTAGTGAAAAGTATCCAGTTTGAATTAAATCAATATCTACAATAAAATAAGAAGATAATTACAGATTATGTCAAATGTCATTTAAATTCACCAGAGCAGCTGGGAGGTGAGGGTTGAGAAAAACTGTCAAAGTCAGCTCATTCTCTGAAGCTGTGAATATTCAGCAAGACAAATAAACATGTGTTACTTTGACATTTGCTCCAGGGTTTTCTGCTTGGCGTTGGCACATCTCCGAGCGCCGACTGGAAACCTGTAATGTGGTTGTAAGTTGTACTGCTGAAATATTTGATCTTTCCATGACCCAGTTTGCACACTGTATGGCTCTTATCCAAATCCTTTGCTTAATTCCAGCTCCTGAAATCTAGAAGCATTTATATGGATAAGTGGAGAATTCAGCTCAACATCAACTGTATGAGACTTTAGAAAACTTAATTTTAGCTGAAAGATAAGATAAATTCAGTCAAACGTCAGAGTGAGATGGGGCGAACCCTGGGGGGATTAGCCTCTCGGAAAATGACAACAAGAAAATTAACAACTATGGAAGTTTTCATTTATCAGGATAATTTATCTGTGCATGTTCATTGAGTTCATTTCCTTTACTGTCACCAAGAATAATGGACTTTTGATGAGCACGTGGGATATCTATCCATCTGTTAATTAAATTTGGTTAAATAAAAAAAAATTAAGGAGTAGAATCTATGATTAACCTTACATTTATTATCATCAATTAATAGATTTGTTTGATTTTCTTTCAACACAGTTATTACATAATCTGACATAATGCTGGTTCCAGAAAATGCATCTGAGTGTCAACCCTTTCATAAAAAAAATAAACTCAACACAGTTGATGGAAAACATGACTTTTCCTTCTTTACTTTGGAAGCGTGAAGGAGACAAATGGGACTATTAAACTATTTGGACTACTGTGGACTCCTCTTACATAGACTGTTGCCCATGCAATTGGAATAATTTGTTTTCAGACACATTCCACATTGTCTTCAGATATTATTCCTATTTAAACACATCAGTAATCACCTCTGGATGAGATTGATCAGTAAAGTTGTGAGAATATCTACACTTTATTTATCAATAATAAATTACATTGTTACAATCATTTCATGTGAAAAGGTAAAAAAAAAAACTTATTCCAGCAACAGCCAACTAACTGTACAGACATTGATAGCAATGTTTTTTGTACTGTTATTGATCATCTTCTGGCTAGATCGTTAACTTGTTTATGCCCCAGATGTCAAGTTCTTATCCATCCATCCATTTTCTACCCCTTAATCCCCATAGGGGTTGGGGGGGGTGCTATCCCAGCTGACTCAGGGCAAAGGCAGGCTACACCCTGGATGAGTTGCCAGTTCATCGCAGGGCTGACACACAGAGACAGACAACCATTCACACTCACATTCATGCCTATGGACAATTTAGAGTGACCAATTCACCTAACCCCCTAGTGCATGTTTTTGGTTGTGGGAGGAAGCCGGAGAACCCGGAGAGAACCCACGCAGACAGAGAGAACATGCAAACTGCACACAGAAAGGCCCTGCCATCCGGCATTGGGATTAAACCCAGGACCTTCTAGCTGTGAGGCACAAGTGCTACCCACTGCACCACCGTGTCACCCATCAAGTTCTTATGTGTGTGTTTTTTATTTCAAAGAAAATTAATCTTAAAATTGCAAAACCAAAAATGAAAGTATAAAAAAAGAAATGGAGGTCAATCTATCTAAAAAATTTCATCCCACAATGGAGGAAGCAGAGCTACCTCTACTGTAGAGGAAGTGTTTATTAAAATGACCAGACTCAGAAACAATTTGTAGTACCTTAGATAGTGTTTAATTCAAAGATCCATATAACATTTGATGGTCTTACAACTGCACTTTGGGACACATCTATCCATCCATCCATTTATTTACAGGTCCATCAATCCATCCATCCATTTATGGGTCCCTCTCCTCCTCCACCTCCTCCAACTCCCCTTAAGGAACACCAAGGCGTTCCCAGGCCAGCCAAGAGACACAGTACCTCCAGTGTATCCTGGGTCTGTCCTAGGGCCCAGTTGCCCATAACACCTCACCAGGGAGGTGTCCAGGATACACCTGGATCAGATGCCCAAGCCTCAACTGGCTCCTCTGGATGTGGAAGAGCAGCAGATTTACTCTGAACTCCCGGATGTCTGAGCTTCTCACCCTGTCTCTAAGGGAGAGTCCAGCCACCCTGCAGAGAAAACTCATTTTAAGCCCTTACTGTATATCCAGGATCTTTCCATCATGACTCAAATCTGTGACCATAGGTGAGAGTAGTATTGACCAGTAAATCAAGAGCTTAAGGATCACTCAACAAATGAATGTGGCTGTGCTTTGGGACATCATTCTGTGTTCAGTAACGAAGTCTGATTTTCATGCCTCAAATCTCAACAACATCCATGCTTTTGTTCTATTTAATAAACACATTACTTGCAGACATTGTCTTAATACCCTGTGTGTCCCAGTTGTACAGTCTGTCTCCTTCTGTATTTATTTAAGTTCTACATAAACCACCGTGCCCTCATTTCCAGAGCACACTCAAAGTTAATGCCAAAGCACACATCAAACACTCCCTCAGAAATGAGTTTTCGTTTCCATCAATTTCCCTTTTCCCACAAACTGTCCTTCAGTTTTCTTCAGAAATGAACAAAAGCCAGTGATGCCCTTGAGTCCCAGGTCAGTACTTGAGATAGAAATCATCACATGCATATAAACACACATACTGCTACAACCCCAGTTACAAAAACAATCAGTCAGATGGAAAAAATTGCCTAAAAACTAATGAAAGGCTATTACTTTTTACTTTCCTCATCAGCAAAGCAATCAACCAAATGAAATAAATAAAAAGAAAATACACAAAATAAGCAAAGTAATGAGCAAAACAATCAATTGAAATTAATGAACAAAAAATGACAATAACATGAAAAAATTGAGCAAAAGAATTCACAAAATGAAAAAATAAGCAATTAATTAGCAAAATAATCCACAAAAAACAATGAAATCACTTAATCAACAAAAATAAGCACACGATCAAAAATGAGCAATCCACAAAACTGAACAGGGATCCACAATATGAACAAAATATGCAAAAACTGAACAACACGACAAAATATGCAGTTGATTAACAAAAACAAAAAAAATCCACAAAAATGAACAGAACGATGCAGAAAATGAACCAAACAAGCACTTAATCCACAAAATTTAAAAAAATCCACAAAAATTAAAAAAATCCAAAACGATCCACAAAATGAACAAAATATGCACTTCATCAATAAAAATGAACAAAATGAGACAGAAAATGAACCAAACAAGCACTTAATCCACAGAAATAAAAAAGCACAATATACACAAAATAAAAAAATCCACAAAATAATCCACCAAATAATCTTAAAAATTAACATATCCATAAGTCAACAAAGTAATCAATACGATTAGCAAAAATGAACATCGAACCCAGCCATGAACAAAATGTCATTTTTCTGCTTTTTATACATTTCATTCTTTTTTGCAACAGTTTTGTCTTATTGCAACTTTTACTAATCTATTCAAACCACAAACAATAATCTTTTTTCTTCACTCCTTCTAACCCTGAGTAAAAACAGTTCAAATCATTTTAGAGCCATCTCCAGAGTTGGCTCTTGTTGCTTTGGGGTTTCCTCCACTTTGGATGATGGAGCCCTGGATTATTTTAACTTGAACATGCAGGCAGCATTACTTCAGAAACCACTGTAATTACACAATCTGGTCAGTGCTTTGAATAGCGCTGGCATCCGAATCTTTGATTTGGTGTGTGGAAGGAGGCGGGATCCCTCGGTTAAAATAAGACAAGCACATGGAGTTGATTTGGGGTTTTCAGCGTGGGGAGCCTGAGACGCAGTCGGTTCACTTCTAACTCACTGGTCATAACAAACAAATAAAATAGAAGGAGGAGAGTGTACAAACTACGACAGAGGATTCATCTGAACCTCATTTTCTGCTTCTGGTGATTTGTTAATGCGTTCATTTAGGCCTTTTCTGCATGAGCGTATAAAGGGAACAACATGAACAAAATAATTAATAAAGCAAACAAGAAAATTAACAAACAAGGCAACGACGTGGACAAAATGAGCAAAAAAGAACAACTAAATGAAGAAAATAGGCAACAACATGAACTAAAATGAAGAAATGTATCAAGAAGATCAAGGGAATAAAGAGAAGAAAAATGAATACAATAGTCAAGAAAACTATCAAAATAAGCAAAAAATTAGTAAAATAATCAACAAAATGAAAAAAATAAACTATTACTTGAACAAAATGAGCGACAACTTGGACGAGAACAAGGAAAAGTATAAAAAAAATATATAAAACAAAATTATCAGGAGAATGAAATAAATACACAAAAAATGAACAGTGTGATTAAAAATATTCAAGTAAAATAAAAAAAAGAAAATGAACAAAAATAAACTAACAGTGAGCAAAAATAATTAAGAAGATGAACAAAAACTAGCAAAGTTATCACAAAATAACCCCAAAAATGAACACAGTCATCAATACTAAAACAAAAAACCTAAAATTGAACAAACCTGTCATCTGTGTTACAGACCCCAATGTTACATAACCTTCAATTTACAAAGTACTCATCAAAAAACGCATCAAACTGGATTCAAACTGTTTCATCAAAAAGGGACAAATGCACATTTTACCATGTCCCTGAAATCCATCTGTATGCACATGGAGATGAGGAACAGGGCATTTTCCTGCTGATCAGCTTGACTGTAAACTGAAGTGGTCTGATAAGTGGTTGTGACAGAAATTCCAAGCACAGCCAGGAGTGGAACAAACCTCTGACAGTAAATGCATACAGCTCTGGAAAAAATTAAGAGACTGCTCTGGATTTCCAGACCTGAACTCTACCGAGATGTGATGAAGAGGAGGATGGTCGTCAGCGGCTGTCAAACAAAAACAAGCTGTGTTTTAAAAGTGGTTTTGGCTAAAAGCATCAAATGAAAAGGCTGTTGGAGAGCAGATCTGGATATGGCCAAAATTTTTCTCAGTATAAAAATATTCAAAGGAGCTCAATAATTATCTCATTCAATTCAAATTACTGTTTGATTCATGTTTAAAGGCTGATTTGGGGTCTAAGTGAATGGTGGATAACCCAGATGATTATTTGTGGTTTCTAGCTACTACTAAATGATGCAACAAGACAAAAATGGCATAAAAGATGCAAAAAGACATACACTCACTGGCCAGTTTATTAGGTACACCTTGCAGCTACTGGGTTTGACCTCCTAGTCATCATAAGATGGTTCACTGTGGTCATAAAGGGATGCACATGGCCATCCGCAATATTCATGTAGGCTGTGACATTTAAATAATACACAGTTAGGATTAAAGGTCCCGAAATGTGCCACCGCCAGCTGCCTGAAGAGTTGATATAAGGTAGAATAGATCCATGTTTTCATGTTGCTTATGTCAGTCATTACCATAACATCCAACAGTTACAGTGGAAATTCAGACTCACTAGACAAAGCAACATTTTCCAGCTTTCTATTGACCACTTTTACTGAGTCCATGTGAATTTTAGCCTTAGTTTCCTCTTCTTAACTGACAGGAGTGTCACCATGTGTGATTTCAGTTTAAACTTCAGTGGGGCATCTTGACTGTGTCTACATGCCTACATGCACTGAACTGCTCCCATGTGATTGGCTGATTAGATATTTATGTTAGCCAGTTGTGTTGACAAGTGTAATAAAGTGGCCAGTGAGTGTAGAAGGAGCAAAGAGACAAAAAAAAAGCATAAAGAAGTAACAAAACAAAAATTTAGTCCCAAAAATTATGAAAAAGTCAATGAAACACACCAAATGTAAAAGACATTTGGTGTATCATTTGCAAAAATGATGTAAAAGATACAAAAACTCCAATAAAGTAAATTAAGAGACAAATCAATCCAAAAAGAATAATGTAAAAGGCAAAAAAAGGTTGAAACAATCAAAAAAATTCAAAGGTCACATTAAGATGAAAATGACACAGAAGAAAGAAAATTATGTTAAAGACAAAAAAAGAAAATATATAAAAGCTGCGTGTCTGCGTGGGTTCTCTCCAGATTCTCCGGCTTCGTCCCAGAACCAAAAACATGTACAGTACGAGGTGAATTGGCTACTCTAAATTGTCCATAGTTGTGAATGTGTCTGTCTGTATGAATGATTGGTGGTGGTCGGAGAGGCCGTTGGCGCAAATTGGCTGCCTCGTTTCTGTCAGTCTGCCCCAGGGCAGCTGTGCCTACTGATGTAGCTTCCCACCACCAGGAGTGGATGTGGAGTGAATAACGGATTCAGTGTCAGTGCTTTGAAAAGAATAAATCCAATCCATCATCACCATCAAAAAGCCAAAATGATAAAATACAATAAAAAGACACAAAGGTAAAAAAAAACAAAAACACTAATGTAAAAAAGATAAGACAAAAATTATATAAAAGAAATGATGATCATCATTATTGCAATTATTGTCATGAAATCAAAATAACCAAATTAAATGAACAAAATCTAATAGAAGCAAAAGAAAAATATTCAATTCAATTCAATTTTATTTGTATAGCGCCAATCATAATATCACAAAAGCT
Organism: Pseudamia nigra; assembly: GCA_029823295.1. Lineage (NCBI taxonomy): Eukaryota > Metazoa > Chordata > Actinopteri > Kurtiformes > Apogonidae > Pseudamia > Pseudamia nigra. Next base: position 6,874 of record JAQQAE010006388.1, read on the forward strand.
CAGTTATTCCATCAAATACCAATTTCTGAGTTCTTCCTCAGTCTAAACATTAGAACTGTGTCCACATGTACTGGCTTTACTGCATTATTCTACATCTGAAAACACTAAAACAGCTGTCACTTTATGCAAATGAAGGCAATATTTCTTCGTGGCATTTAGGAGAAATACTACCTGTACTGTCCAAAAACAAGCAAAAAAAACCCTCATTTTACTGAAACATACACTGTGAATAAAAAAAAAAAAAACTTATGCTCTGTTCATTTCTCAGAGGTGCACAGTATGCCTTTAGTTTGCTGAAGTTTTCTAAAGGTTCTGCAATATAAATGTCATTGTGAATGGGTGCACATGTTGAGTCTGATTTCGACTACACAGTGACTCAGACAGATGTAGGCTGGGGCTTTCAGCAGCTGAGAAAAAAAAAAGAATCCATATCTACTACCTTCACATTCCTAGCTGTGATCCCTGAAACAGATCATTTCTAAGTCTTCATCACACATCAGTTTGCCAGTGTGGGCCTCTTGTCACTAGTGGTCAAACTGTTTCTCATCAAATATAAGCCACATTGACAATATTGTATCATTCATTCTTTTACTTCAAAGCTGTATCCATGGTTTAAAGCAAGAGGAATACTGCTGCATTGTAGTACTTTTAACTCTGACATTCACACACAAGTCTTTTAAAAGGTTCTCATCAAGTCTGGTGACATTATTTCTCTACACCAGTGATTCTCAACTCAAAAGTGGGTCACGGACCCATTTTCAGTGGGTCAGGGGCTTTTGTTGATTTTTTTTCTTAACATTTTTTGTCCAAGCAGTGTCATCTATTCACACTCCTTAACAGTAGATGGTGATAAAGCCCTGTAATGCGAGTGGACACCTGCCATTTCACACCGTAGAGGAGGACCTGCAAAGTTTGTTTACATTAGCTAATTGAGCATGTTGAAATGTTGAAACGCATCTATGATGCAGACTATATGAGAAATGGATTTTCGTATATTGAGGACAAAAACCTTAGTGTTTTTTGTCCAGCACAGTGCTGGCACATGAACGCACGAAGCCGTCAAGATTGAAGCAGAATTTGTAAACAAAGCACCATTCACTCAAATATAAATGTGTTGAGTACTTCAGAAGATGACTTCAGGAACTGAGGACATCACAAAAGTGTTTTACTTCTTTGTGCTTGACACACGAATGGGCGCTCTGTGCAGCTTACCAGGTGCCACATTGTATTGCGAAGTTAAAGAAGCCCCACACCATTGTAGAGGACTGGCCTTAAGGGGAAAAGGCACTGTCCTGTTTTTATGGCCTACAAGCTAAAATCACAGCCTTTCTTGTCCTGAACAATTAGTCTCTTGCAGACTTATTTAGTGGCAGCATGTGACTTACTTTGCTCATGTGTTTGACCAATTAAATGCACAACATTTAAGGCACAACATTTTTATAGCTCCAGACTTTGAGACTCTTGTCAGCACCGAAAACATGCCCAGTTCTCCCATTAATTCCTCTTAACTCAGGTCTATGATATGAGTGTTACACCAAGGTTGAAGTGAGTGCTGCTTAATTTTCTACAAAGCACAGCGTTTTTCACCATTTACGTCTTGATGAGGTAATAATAAGAAAAGTTCATTTTGTGTACTTGAATCCTTTGAATTACACTTTTTCTTTAATTTATTTTAAGATTGTGGCTAAAAACTGAAACTGATATTTTGCATACTGCAGTGTTGGTTGTCACAGATTTAGAGAATGAGGATTCTCAGCTAAAGCTACATATTTTGAGTCTTTTTGATGTTACTTCTCAGTAGTTATTTCATGTTTGTGCATGAAAGCACTGTTGAGTCTGCTAAAACAGGCTGAAGTTACTGTCGTGAAGAGTTTTGGTTCAAATAAAATGCAGCTAATTGTGAGTAAAAGGGAATATTTCCCTCTGTAGCATTATCATTAAACTTGTTTTTTTGTGTTGGCATTCTGTGATATTATATTCTACTACCGGTATTTCAGGATCAAACTGCATGATCTTTTCATTGTATACATTTGAGAAGTTGAACATTTTCCTTGACTTTGGGTCACGACTTGTCATTAAGGCCGGCCACACATAGAGAAACGAGACTGATCCGAACTCGATGCTATGAGTCTGGTCGTCTTGTACGTGATTGAACAAATCTCACACACAGCTGCAGATTGACACCACGACTCACGCTTGGTAACTGGTGCCACTTATCAACAGTAAACATTGATTGCGTTGTGACACATCCAACAATAATAAAAGTCACAAAATCGAGTTGTGGCATCGCCCGCACATCGCCGAGACTGAGTCCTGGCAATTCAACATGTTGAATCTGCACGATTTCTGTCAGGACGACATAAAGAGTGAAAAATCTGGGTCGAGAAACACCGCACATCAAGTAGATTTCCAGTGGAGTTGAGACTAGGTGAGTCGCATTTCTCTATGTGTGGCTGGCTTAAGGGTGGTTCCTGAAGCCAGCCAAATGAGATAGACTCGACCAAGTGTAAACATCAATGTGAATATCATGCTGTATATTTGCCTTTTTTCACCTAAAATACTGTTTCATTTTGTGTTTTTCATCATGCGACCTAAGAAGAATGGTTGTCTCCGTCTCATCCTCCTAAGTGTAAGTGTCTTTATAAATCAATAAATGTGCACATACGGGTGTGTAATACGTACTTTATATGGGAGTTTACGTGGGTCTCAGAACGGATTAATTGGTTTAACATGTATTCCCGACCCCGCCTGATTAATGCCCAACGAACATGATGTCGGAATGGATTAATTTCATTACCCGAGGTTCCACTGTAGTCCTCTAACCTGCTGTGTTGTTAAAAAAGTTAATGTGTATGCATTAATGTTTAAGATTTGAATGAAATTTTTACATTGTTAAAATAACTGGCATTTTTATTTAATTATTTTTATGTAGTGTGATCTAACCGTCAATAATTGATAGGCTGTACTATGTATATGGAATAATAAAGCATGTTAAATATAAATTTCATGCTGTTTATTAGAGAATGTATACGTTTTCAAAGATGCTTCTACAGTGCCATCTTTGATCAGGTAAGAAACAAACCTGCAAATTGTGTTTTTGTTTGCAACTAAAAGAACTTATTGCTTCTAAATGAAACTAGTATGCTTTAAAATGCTCTTTTAAAAATCTGGCACTCTTAACACCACTTGAGAAAAAAATCTGGAAAAAACCCAACATTTTCAAAGAGGTTCTAATAATTTTGACCTCAGCTGTAAGTAACAAACCTACAGCTCGGTGTGGTAGTTTGTACTCATATTTTTGCTGACGGTGTCCTCTGTTTGCTCTGTGAAATGATAAGACCACTGTGTACGTCACTCACTGCAGCACAATGTCTGTCTGTCTGGATGATACTGTGACAGGACCACAGACGCTGCTGCGACTGACACTGTGCAGTGTTTAGCTAAAAGCTTGGTGCACTTTGCTAATATTTAACACCAGAATCGAACATCAGAGCAGCCGACAGTCTTACTCTGACCATCCACCTCAGTGGGGACTGAGGGGAGGGGCTGATCACAGTCTGTGGGATAGGGGAAGGAATCACTCTGCTTTAGTCTACAGCACAGTTGTGGGACATTAAACAAATCAATGTCGGGATTTTATGAATTGATATTGGGTCATTTTAATGGCAATCAATCTGAATTAGAGAATTGATTTTTGAACCCACCCCAGTGCCTAGTCATAACATAATGACGGACAGAGCCTGAGTGAATCAGTATGCTACACACAGGGCAGTGCATGGCCATGTGATGTTATGTCCCTGAGTAGGTTAGATAGTAGGTTAGGGTGGTTCTGGAGGTGCCCCAAACACACAGATTTCCACATGGGAGTCCACTGCTGTCATTATCATCTGACAACAGTAACATCTTGACAAATTTTACCCTCTTCAGAGTCGCCGTAGGCCTCCGTACAGTAAATCAGATTCTGCATTCAGTCTGTCAAACTCTATCTGTGAATCCATGTGTTGTCATTGACTCAGAACAACATGCAGCTGCCACACATCAGTCTCCTGCTGCTGCACTACAGCAGCAGCCAATGAGGTGGCAGCACTCCTGAGACCCTCACCAAATCGCTGTCGAAACCATAAATAAAGTGTTGTGACAATTTCTGGAGATACTCCTACGTCTCTGGAGAACTTTTAACGAGGCTGACGTGATATACTGGAGCAAAGAGTGCTGAAGGATCACTGGATTTTTGGGGTATTTTCTCATCCAAAGAAGCTGAACATGAGCTGTGAATGACATGTTAATCTTTGTACGGGATGCAACAACACAAAAAATACTGGCAGATGCCAGTGATACCCCTAAGACAGGACTTTAACTACACAGCTAGATGTTGACACCCAGCTGCTGGCCCACCTGCCCAGCAACTAAACCCCATCAGATGTGGGCTGAGGGGTAAAAATGACAAAAAGACATAAAAGGTGCAAAAAAAAAAGCAAGCATCATAAAAGACTATGACAGAAGATGTAGGGGTGATTGTGATCGTGGATCAGGACTTATCCTTCAGTTCTCATACAAAACAAATGTCAAGAACTGCCTTCTTCCATCTCCATCTTCCATCTGCCAAAATTAGGAAAGTCCTGTCCCAAGGGGATGCAGAAAAATTAATCCATGCATTTGTTATGTCTAGGCTGGATAATGGTAACTCACTATTGGTAGGATGTCCAACAGCTGATCCAAAACGCTGCAGCACGAGTTTTAACTGGAGTCAGAAGGAGAGATCATATTTCTCCAATACTGGCTTCTCTTCATTGGCTGCCTATAAAATTTAGAATTGAATTTAAAATCCTCTTCTTAACTTACAAAACCCTAAACAATAAGGCTCCATCCTATATCAAAGACCTTGTTGTTCCTTAAAATCAATTAAAAACAGTTCACTCTCAGAGAATCTCTAAAACTAGACTGGGAGGCAGAGCCTTCGGTTACCAAGCTCCTCTACTGTGGAACCAACTCCCAATGTGGGTGTGGGATGCAGACACACTCCGTACCTTTAAAACTACATTTAAGACTTTCCTTTTTGACAAAGTATATACCGTAGTTACTGTACAGTAGGTCTAGATCTGGCAAATCCTTACTCTTCCCTTAGCCCTGCTGCATAGTCCTAGGCTGCTGGGGGACAGTGATGCACTGAGCTTCACTCTCTGTCTCTTTCTTTAACTCTTGTCCTATCTCTCTCTCTCTTCCCTTCCTCTCACTCGCCGTCTCCCACCATCTTCCTCTCTCCTTCCCTCTCTCCTTCTCCATCTTCTCTCTCCATCTTCTTTTCTCTCTCCATCTCCCACTCTCTCTAGTCACCTCTCTTTCACTGTCCCTCTCCACCCCCCTTACTTATTTTTTATTTGCATTCATTCCCATGTCATCCATACTGTGACACTAACTTGTGTCTTCCTTGTAGTTTTGTGCTTCCTCCCTCTGCCCTAGGTCTCTTGATGTGTTTGCTGGTTGTGGACCGGTACAGTGTCTGTGTTGTTTGTTGTTGTTGCTCTTTTCTTTTGTCTTTCCTCTGTCCACTAACCCCAACCGGTCAAGGCAGACGGCTGCCGACCCTGAGCTGGTGGTTCTGCTGGAGGTTTTTCTCTTCCATTAAAGGAAGTTTTTACTCCCCTCTGCCACCCTTGGCTTGCACGCCGTGGCTCTGTTGGGTTTAATCTCTGTGTAGTCTGAGGTCTCAGCCTTGAATTATGAAGCACCTAGAGATGATCATCGATTATGATTGGTGCCATACGAATAAAATGGAAATGAACTGAATATACAGGATGCAAAAAAGACACAAAAGCTGCAAAAGGATGAAAATGACATAAAAAGGTGCAAAAAGCTGGAATCAAAATAAAAGAAAGAAAATGATGAATAAGATCTAAAAAGGCAAAAAATAATGGAGAATATGCAAAAATGTGAACAAAAATCAAAAGACAACATGAAAGACAAAAAACAAAAGGTGTAAAAACTGGCAAAACACACAAGGACATAAAAGATGCAAGAATATAAGAACATTGTAAAAGACATGACCAGATGAAATCAAGGTATAAAATGTAAAAGACAACATAACATACACATAAAAGGCATAAAGATTAAAAATGAGGGCAGAGGGCTGAAGGATCACCTCCTCAGAAGTGGCGAATGTAGTTGCATGTCAAAGTACGTTACATGTCAATCTGTGCAGTTTTCCCCTCTGCTGCATTCTGTTTCATTCCCTCATGACATTGTTCCTGAAATAATCTCCTTGCCCTGAATCTGAGTCCCACGATGCGTCTCCACACACAGAGGGTCACAGTGTTTGATAGAAGTGGGACAGCACGACTAAAAGTGTCCTAATCATCCGGGCTGGGACCATGATAACACGATGGAAAAGTATATTCAAATGGTCAGCTCCACACCTCCAGGAGAAATGGTTATAATTTAATCTCTTTCAACAATAGATCTGATGTGCATTAACCATAAAATAAGTCATAGTCACTCCTTTTTCTTTAATGCAGTCTGTTTGTAATATTGTGTGGTGGACTAAGACCTGAGCAGTGAATTAATGATTGTTATTGGGTTATATGTATTGTATCATTCAATATTTAAAAGGTCCTGTATCTTTACTCACTGCCCACTTTATAAGACAAATGAAATAACATAAATAGCCAGTCAGCCATTCACATGGCAGCAATTCAGCGTATTTAGACATGTAGACACAGTCAAGACAACTTTTTATTGTTCAAACCAAGCAGGAGAATGAGGAGCTAAGGTGAGTTACATGCCCGTCTCTGGGCTTTACAAAGAATAGCCTGCCAAAGAGAATACTCTTCAGATGGAAATACCTTGCTGCTGCCAGAGGTCAGAGGAGAATGGTCAGGCTGGTTCAAGGTGATGCACTTATAGTTATTCTAGAATGTGCCGGTGCAGGTGGCAGCAACTGATAAAAACTCTCCGTTTTTTCTCCACTTTGTCTTAAAATTTTTGGCTATACACTGCACCACCGTGTCACCAGCTAGAAGGTCCTGGGTTCGATCCCAACGCCAGGTGGCAAGGCCTTTCTCTGTGGAGTTTGCATGTTCTCCCCGTGTCTGCATGGGTTCTCCCTGGGTACTCCAGCTTCCTCCCATAACCAAAAACCTGCACTAGGGGTTAGGTGAATTGGTCACTCTTAATTGTCCATACGCATGAATGTGAATGGTTGTCTGTCTCCATACATCAGCTCTGCGATGAACTGGTGACTCATCCAGAGTGCACCCTGCCTTTGCCCTAAATCAGCTGGGATAAGCTCCAGCGCTCCAACCCAACCCCCCGACCCTTGCAAGGATTAAGGGGTAGAAAATAGATGGATGGAAAGAAGCGTTTACTCCAGAGATGACCTCCTGAACCTGAGGCAGAGGACATGTGGAGCTTACCAACCAATCCCATCAGACCTGACTACGCCGCTGTCAAACACACCCATCCCTATAAAACGACACCATAGCTTTGGAGAAATTGACATTTGTAAGAATGCCAAAACTGGGGCAACCTGACCAGGATCGTGCCATTGATATGCTGGAGGAGGGCGGACAATCAGACGAGTTACCAGAGCAGTAAATGTTCATCACTCCACAATAGTGTGCTACACCAGCATTATTTGGCCAAAGGAACAACAGCAGACCAACCATGACTTATAACCATGACTTAGTCGACCACATGTAACAACCAGAAATCAGAAGCCATATATGCACCATTTACACCTCATAAACAGGTTCTGACCCACCACCGTTACAGCCACAGAGACTGCCAGCACACACAATAGACCAGTACATGTAAAGACATAAGCTCTGACATATGGTGCTTATGTTTCTTGACATTTTTTGGTCAGTTTTTGTTTGGATATTCCTTAAAAAGGTAATGAGAAACAACGTGTGAGTGGTCATTTGCATACAACACAAACTACACCTGTGATTTTACAAATAAATGTAGTGGTGCCTTATGAAATCCCTTGAGTACATTTATATTATTCCTACAGTATTGTTTTTTTCCTTACTTTAGATGTTTAAAATTCATATGCCTCACCTGTCAGCTCTCACATTGCATTTTGAATAATTAGATACTATAATAATCACAGTATCCCCATCATTTCTACACATACAGACATATTTTACAAATAATTTCAGTAAATTCTTCAATATTTTTATGCAACATGACCCACATACTTCAGTGACAAATTTTAAGGAGTTGGACCAAAGGATTTTTTAAAATAAATTCCTGCCCCCACAATATGTGCTTGGAAAAATTCAGTTGACCTCTGCTGTGACCCATCTCACACTGTGAGCATTTACAGAACTAAGGATGGACACACTCACAAACCCACATTTATCCACCTACTAAACGTTGCTGGGTCAGTATTGAGACACTGACCATGGACCACATCTCATCATAGTTATGGTAAATTGGCTGCATTTGTATAACACTTCTATTTCACACACCAGTGGAGCAGAGAGTGGGAGCATTTTGGGGTTCAATATCCTGCCCAAGGATGGCGATAGGGATCGGATGCTAACCTTCTGCTCCACAAAATACCTGGCCACAGTCACCCCCACTTAACAAATTATCTGTCAGTGAATGCAGGTTGTATGGGCAAAACAAACACAGATGTCAAGGCTGAAAATAGAAATTATGAATGTGCATGAGAGAGGAAAGTGGAGAATTTGGGTGAAATCCTGTAGGGAAAGACATGGACTGTAAAGACGACATGATTTTGTAAAACAGAGTTAGTTTTAGGTAAAACTAAATATTTCTCTTTTAAAAAAAACTAATGGACAGCCCCAGTCAAAAGTTTGGAGACACTTCCGTCAGTGTTTTTTTTCTTTCTTTTTCTTATTTTTAATCATGGTACATTAATTCTGTGAACAAACAGATATGCAATTATATAGTAGACAAAAAGTGTTAAACAGCACAGAACATGTTTTATATTTTAAATTGTCCAAATTAACCACATTTACCTTTGATGACAGCTTTATACACTCATGGCATTCCCTCATCAGATTCGCCTGATAATCACCTGGAACAGTTTTAGTTCAGATGTATGGCTTGTCAAGAGTTCATTGACTGCTTAATGTGCTTTAGAGCAGTGATTCTCAACTGATTGGTCGCGGACCCATTTTCAGTGGGTCATAGGCCTTTACCTGGGCAAAAAAATGTTAAGAAAAAAATCAACAGTGTGTCATCTAGTTACACTCCTTAACAGTAGGTGGCAATAATGCCCTGTATTGCGTGTGGACACTCGCCATTTCACACTATTGAAGAAGACCCGCAACGTTTACATACAGTATGCTAATTGAGCATATTGAAACACAGGTATGAGCAGACTACAGTACATGAGATATGAATTTTCTTATATTGAGGACCAAGGAGGACAAAAACCTCAGTGTGTTTTGTACAGTGAGGTGTTGGAACATGAAAGCATGAAGCCATTAGAAGATGACATCAGGACATCAAACAAGTGTCTTCTTTATGCTTGAAGCAAGAACAGGTGCTCTGTGCACCTTATCAGGTGGCACATCATACTGTGAAGTTAAAGTAGCCCCACACCATTGCGGAGGACTGGATTTCGAGGGAAAGGTACAGTACTGTCTCATTGTTATGACCTACGAGCTGAAATCGCAGCATTTCTTGTCCTGAACAATTAGACTCTTGCAGACCTATTTAGTGACAGTGTGTGGGTCGCATATGTTGCTTACTTTGCTGATGTGTTTGACCAATTAAATGTGTCTGTGCAGGGGAGGGGGCACAATATTTTTATAGCTCCAGACTTTTGGCGCTTTTCCACTAGTACCTACTCGGCTCGGCTCGACTCAGCTCGCTTTGGGAGCGTTTCCACTAGTACC
>JAQQAE010006389.1:0-16742 GCA_029823295.1 Pseudamia nigra
TCTGTCTCTCAAGCTTGATGTGAACCTATGATGAAAATTACAAACCTCTCTTATCTTTTTAAATGGGTGAACTTGCAGATTTTTACGTTGCTCAATACTTATTGTCCCCACTGTATATCTAGCATTGTCTCCAAATGGCTACAGTTCATTAGAATCATTGTGTCGCTGTTTAGAACAAGTTAGTAATTGGGTCAACCAAAATTCCCTTCAGTTAAATCAGGACCACTAAAGACCAGGAGAAGGTGATTCTTGCTTTCGTTTCTGGTAGACTCAAGTACTGTAACAGTCTTCTGACTGGACACCCCCAAAAGAGCATGAAATAGCTACAGCATATTCAGAACGCTGCAGCTTGAGTGTTGACCGGAACAAAGCAATCAGAACACATGACTCCAGTAATACAGTCTCCCAATCAGCTATAGAATAGATTTCAAAGTTCTGCTACTGGTCTATACAGTAAATCACAGAATGGGTTAAGTCCAGAATACATTAATGGCATGTTGATAGAGTATAAACCCAGTAGAGCTCTGAGATCTACAGACTCAGGTCAGATAATAGAACCCAGAGTTCAAACCAAACTTTGTGAAGCAGCATTTAGCTGTTACACTGCACACACGGAACAAACTACTAAGAGAACTGAGGTCAGCACCAAATGTTCATATTTTTAAATTCGGGTTAAAAACGTTCCTCTTTTCATGTGCTTATGGATTAGCTCGTTAAACCACTGAAATTTTAATCCTTTATCTGCACTGTTGGTTCTGGTAATAATTTTAATGTAAATTATTTTATTTTGCACTCATATTCTGTAGGTTTTTTTCGCTATCTTTTTCTCTCCTTTTTTACTTGCAGGTTTCATTTTTTTCTTAAATTGTATCTTTTTAATGCATCACATTCAACTGTTTTTCAATTTTTTTGTTTTTATGTAAAGCACATTTACTCTTGTGTATGAAATGTGCTATACAACTGTACATGCATGCATGTACTGTATATATTCAGTAAATACATCTCTTTGGCAGATTTACTCAGCATTAGTGAAGCTGTGATGAAACATGACAGCATGAAGAATGAGCATGAGAGTCTGTGAAATGTTGGTTTGGGTCAGACTGCTGCTCCTGTGTGGACATATTCTTTAGACACAGTGTGGTGGTTTCACGTACACAGATGTGCACATTCGCAGCTGTGATTGTAGTGTGAAACCAAAATGAAGACTGTAAATAAAATGAAACACAGCCCACAGGCAGGCCATGTGTGTGTGGAGTCCGCAACACTTTAAGCCCTTCTCTTGGAAATTTAATTCAGAGAGTGCAGATTCACTCTCATTCACATCTTTCATTGACTTAACACAAAATCCCATCTTTATCAACCGTTTTACTGATTATTTCCTTTATTTTTTGTCCACTATTGCTCATTTAGTCTATTGTGTTCATTTTTTTTGTCTATTATTACTCATTTTGTTTATTGTTTTGTTCATTTTTTTTGTCCATTGTTACTCATTTTGTCAATGATTGTCTTTATAATTGCCCATTATTACTTATATTAAGTCATTTTTCATTTGTCATTTTTTTGGGCGGGGGTTACTTTGTTACTTCGTTGACACATTATGTCAAAGGTAAATGATAAACTAGATTTGCATCTTTTATGACATGTCATAACTTGTCTTTTGTTTTTTCCAGATATTATGGAAATTCCAGAGAGTATTTCATACTGCAAAGCTCTGCAAGTGGCAGATTTCAGTGGGAACCCATTAACAAGGTAATTTTATACACTTGATTTGATTTTGTCGACAGTAAAATAAACAAATAACCCTTTAAAGCTAGAATGATGCCATGGTGTTTGTTTTTTTGCTTTAACTGCCCATTTAGTCCGCAGTTTTATTTTATTATTTATGCCCTTCCCCTAAATAAACAGATTTACTTAGACAAAAACACTTTTAAGGCACAGCTGGGTACTACAACAGCTTGGGTGGGATTAAAAGTAATTTACGCCTCAGCAGGGGTTGAACCATGTGAGCTTACAGACAACACAGACAATCGCTCAGACACATTTACACACAACACACACTCTGTTTGCACTGTAGTATTTCTAATTATACCCATTTTCACCAGTCATTTTTAAAAGAATGAGTGAATAAATTTTAATCTGCAACTGTGGGGTTGTATATTTCTGTTACTAACAATATGCGCGGTATGGCCATTAAAAATACGAGACTAAACCTGTAATGTAATGTAAATGAACATAAACATTTTTCAGTGTCTTTCTCCTTCAGTCGTCTTCTGTTCTGCATCAACACACCGCTGCATTCAGGTCTTCCACTGATCACAGCAGCGCACAAGTTCAGAACCTCCGTTGTTCTTGTCTTAAATTCTGACACAGATTTGATTTTAGGAAAAAAGAAAAAGTCACATAGTTCTAGATCCGGTGCAATGAGAGGGTGAACAAACAAACACTGTGATGTGGTTTTGGGCCAGAAACCCAGGGCACAGTATGAGCTCGCATATTGTCTTAATGAAGAGTGAAACTCGTTCTACTCTTATACTGAGTTGTCGATCATTTCAAATGAATTGCTCAATTTAGTTGAATGTTTCCAGAAATTATGACGTGCATGGGCATCGGAATGTTAATCATCTTGGACATCATCTCTGTCTTCACTAAATCTTTTGTTCCATTCAAATTAGTGATTGACCGATATGGGTTTTTCATGACCGATACTGATTATTAGTAGTTAAGGAGGCCGATAGCTGATATTTGGAGCCGATATTCAAATAGAAAATAAATAGCTCCAGGAGTGCGTGGATCCTAGACTCACAAGTTATTGCAGTAGTCGTGAGCTGTAGAGTTTTTCATGTGACTTTCACACAAACACACACTATTCTCCACATTACATACATTCTCCTCATTGCTAATACATAGTCTGCTAAGCGTTTGCAGCCAGGCCGGACAAGTACCGTAATGTTATGGTATAAAGTAATCAACCTCCACCTTAACGTGTTTCCCTACAATGAAACAAGTGAATTGAGTTTTTTACGTGTTCTCTCTCAATCACACACATGCTTTTATTATCACAGGGGTGGTGAGGACACACACACGGCTTATACATACTGTGGCTTATTTAACCAATCAGATGGCACCGTGGGCGGAACAATGCTGGAGACAGAAGTGGCAGGAGAGCGAGACGGGCGGTTGCATGAGCCAAAATAACCCAATTTTTAATTGATTTCTGTATCGACTCGTTGGATTAAAAAAAACACTGATACCGATCTACGTCAAAATTCCAAATATCAGCGCCGATAATTGGTCGACCTCAAATTCAAATACATGTGTACGTGGCATCCAGTGTTCCACTTACAGTCCAGTTAATGGAGATTTAGCTGGTGTTTTGTTTTATTTTACCAAAAAATATTATTTATTGTAGTTTATTTGTTGCTCAACATTTACGCAAATAATTTTCCAACACCTTAAGGCTGGTGTACACTGCGATTTTAGAAAATGTTTAAACTTTTAGCCAAATATAACTTATTGGCGCCAGTATGTGATATTTCTGTGATGCCTACTGCTTTCTTCTTGAATTCACCGGCCGATTCCTGCCACTGTGCTGTCACTGCACAGGCGCAGTGAAGAGAAAAGCCGACGTATCGGCTGGAAATCAAACATGTTTGAAATCCATCTGAGGCATGATTTGCAGCTCCGACTGCTCGGGTCGGTCGTAAAACGAGGGGCACAAGGCACGATCTCTGGCCCCAATCGCTTGCGAATGTTGTAGCGCACACAGCTGCCAATTGGGTCTGAAATCGCACTGTGTATTTCAGCCTTATGTAAATACACATGCACTTCCACCAGTAGCTAGCAGTGAACTAAAGACTCAGGTTATTGGAAACTTGCGTCAGTTGAGTATCACAGTCTTTAATATGTAACATTCAGTGTGACTGTGAACCACGTGGTTTTATTCTCATAAGCACAGTCTCATTATTTAATAGCCATGCCTCGTATAAGGTCCTTTTTAAGAGTCACTGTTGAAAAAATTTGTATACTAGTTAGTTTGTATGTTTGGATCAGAAAAAAATGAAAAATACACTTTGTGGTTACACTATGAATCTGTAGCACAGCAGAATGTTTAAGCTCAAAAACGAGAAACATGGATTGACTCACTGTTGATGCTTTGAACATCACTGCACCCTGTGCCTTTTCTGAAGCTTGGATGACAACACTAAATGGACAGAGAAGCTTTTTGTATTGGATCGCTACTTTGTTTATTCATTTTGCAATCTTTTTTCTTTTTTTCACAGTTTTCTCCTTGCTTGGTTCATTTTCCCATTTTTTTTGTCAAATGTATTAATTTTTTTGTTCCTTTTCCTAATTGTTTTATTTATTTTCTTAAACCCCTTTTTCATTTTGCAATTAATTTTTGCTCATTTTTGTCTATCGTCTGGATTGTTTTGTTGATCTTTTTTGTTCATTATTCTTTTTCTTGATTATTTTGTTTATGTCCTCGATTACTGTGTTCCTGTTCTGGCTTATTTTGTTCATTTTTTTCAATTATTTTGTTCATTTTATGTTGAATTTTTCAGATTTTGTCCATTTTTCATTTTTCATTTTTGTTTGTTTTATTCATTATTGTTTATTTTCTGCATCATTTGTTTATTTTGTTCATCATTGTTTATTTTGTTCATTATTTTGTTCATTTTAATCCATTTGGCTTTTGTGACATTAAATCAGAATTAATGAAACACATTCAGTATAATATACCTTCAGCTGTTTTTTACATTTTAAATGCTGATACATTGATTTATTTTCCATAAAAAGAGACTTTATGGCAGTTTCGGCCCAAAGGAGACGACGAATTTGGTTTACTGTATTGTTCATTTTTTCAATTATTTATTTATTTTTTATTATATTGCTTTTATTTTTTGAGAGATAAAACTGAACAGAAAAATGCAGATTACTATTGTAGCACAAATTAAACCAGGTCCACTGGGATTGTTTGGGCTCTTCATTCCATTAATGGTCACATACAACAAGTTAAACATTTATTTATTATACTGCAGTGAGGATTTTTGGACACATCAGTCTGGTCAAAGGGTGAACAGCAGTGGACCGACACAGCGTGGATGATCTATTTATCAGCAGTTTATGGTTATGGAGGTGGTAAACTATTGCTTCATACATTAATTACATTTGATGGAAACATACATACATCAACAGAGTGTGTCCTCCATTCTTACTGACACCATTAGCCCTGCTATGTTTGGCGAAAAGGTGGAAATGGCATTCATCTGGATTCCACAAAAACTACTAGACATATTTTTGATGAAGTTTTTACCAGTGGTGGCCCTTGGGCTATGGATGAACCTGCTAGATTTTGGAGATGATGCAGGTCAAGATTTAGATTCTGGGTCACTTTTTCACTTTCTTTACCACTGTGACATAGGCTCGTTTTTGACATTTTTGTTAATATCATGAATTATATTAGTCTAATTAACCTGGAAAATACCCAAGCGTAGACAACTGATGGCGTGCTCTCAGTTGACAAATTTTAATCTGGATCTGATAGAAACGTGACTACCATATATGTAGCTGAGGTCATGTAGATTCAGTATGCTTCAATCTTGTGTATGTATGAAAGATAAAACATTAGATCCTGATGAATTTGATATCCAGGTTCACCATTATGGAACATCATGTTTTTCTCTGATAACTCATGATCTGTGGAAGATGAACTCACAATTTAAAATGTTGCATACAGGTTTTCAGGGTCGAACAATTGTTATTTATGATTGCCAATGGCTGACCAACATTGGAACTCGGGATCTGTTCCACCGTTATGGAAAATTATAACACATATTTGCATAAATAAACATGAAAAAAAGTACTATTTTGTCATATCTTTTCTCTGTGTCAACAGTTTTAAGGAAATTCCCGTATACAGTGGTCCCTCGCTATATCGTGATTCACCTTCCGCGGCCTCACTGTTTCGCGGATTTTTATTTAGTGCAGTTTTCATGTACTTTTTATACAGCATATGAACGCGCATTGTGTTTTGTGTCCTGATTGGCTAAGGGAGAGCCCGCACATGTGACGCGTGGGTCACTATTTGTCCAGCTTTGTAGGTTGATCATTGAAATTAAATTTGTTGTTTCTGGAGGCAATCGTGTTTTTTCGAACGTAACCCCCGCGATGAACGAGGGACCACTGTATTACACCGAGGGTGCTGGGTGAATGTACAGCCCTGGTGGAGTCTACACTCTCTGAGGGTCCCCTAGTTCATGACAGTAAACATTGATTGCATTGTGACACATGTCCACCAATGATAAAAGTCGCCAAGTCGGAGTCATGGCCACTGCACACCGCCGAGACTGAGTCCTGGCGATTCAACATGTTGAATCGGCACAATTTCTGTCCGTACGGCATTAATCCTGGAAAATCTGGGCCAAGAACCACCGCACATCAAGCAGATTTGAAGTTGAGTTGAAACGAGTCGCGTCGCGTTTCTCTACGTGCGGCCGGCCTAACATAACAAAACACCCAGAAAAAAATCAGCAGAATACAAGTGGCAACATAATCAACTAAATAAATGAAGTAAACAAATCCTCTGTATGTGTTAAGCACAGCCTTTCCACATGCTGATGCTGTGAGTACAGTGCAATCATGGTCATTGAATAGTGTTTGGTCGTTCTCTTTGCTGTCGGTGGCGTCTCACCGTGTGACCTCTTTCCCTCATATTTCACCAGATTACCTGAGAGCTTTCCAGAGCTCAGGAATCTCACATGCCTTTCCATCAACGATATTTCACTGCAAGTTCTTCCAGACAACATCGGAAAGTAAGTACACTCACCGTTTCAGAATCTGCACCCACTCACTGGTTTACAGCCGACGTCCCCAGAGTTGGGGCTGAGACCCAGTGGATGATTAATTAGTTCTTAATCACTTTTGTCATACTTTTGATACGTTTTTGGTAATTTTACTGATTGTTCTGATGGTTCATTTTTATTCACCTAATACAGCGGCTTGTGAGTGTATAGTGTTAATGTAACATGAAGCCCTCAGTAGTGCTTTTCCAGCTTGACTTATTATGTATGAATACAAAAGGAGCCAAATGATCTGTAATTCATGCATCATTTGTGAAACGTTGAGCAATAATCCCGAGTTTATGGCACCAGAGCAAGCTGAGACAAATGCGTGAGACTGACTCCGACTGTGTCAGCACTTCTCTAACGTGTCAAATATGCATCCACGTGTACTTAACTGATAATTAGGTTTTAAAAACTGCTACTGCAGTTTCCCAACAGGGATTAACAAGGCTATAGGTTTCAATTCCTCTTGAAAATTTTGACCATTAAACCCTTCATCTTCCGTGTTCTGGTGCCTTTTCTGAAGAATGAGCAAAATAGGCATGAAACTGAACAAAGAACAGAAAAGCAACACAAAACAAAATAAACAAAATGAGCAGGAGTAAAGAAGAAAATAACAACGATTAAGTAAATTAAAAATGAGTAACAACATGAACAGGAACCAACAAATGAAGCAAGTCAAAGAATAATTAAGTAATTAAGTAAAATAATAAAGGAGATTGAACAAAATTCAACATAATAATTAAAAAATAATTAACATTGCACTAAATCAACAAAATGCATAAAAATGAACAAAATACTTCAGAAAATGTAATTAAAATCTTAAGAAATCAAAGAAACATTTTTGAAATTTTCACAAAATTTACAAAATAGCCAAGAATATGAAGAAAAGTGAACATAACATTAAAATTAACCAAAATGAAATAAATAGTTATGAAATATGCAATGGCCAATTGTGAATAAACATACATGGGCAAAAAATTCAGGAAAAAACCCAGAAAATGAACAAAATAAGCAACGAATTGAAAAAGATGAACAGTATAACAAGAAAATTAACAAAAAAGTAACAAAATAAGCAACAAATTGTACAAAGAGGAAAAATATAATCACCACGGAGTCCCAAGGAACAGAAAAAGCAAAACAATGAGCAAAAGAAGATTAAAACAATGAAAATAATCCAGAAAATGAACAGAATAAGTAAAAAAATATGAGTAAGAACTAATCGAATCATCACAAAAATAAAGGAAAATGTGTGATATGATGAAAAATAGGAACAAAACAATCTCAAAAATTCCAGGGAACTAAATAAGTAACATGTAAATAAAGCAATAACACAAAATAAATAACAGGAAAATAATGAAAAGCAAAAAGAACCCAGAAACTGAAGAAAATATGTCATAAACAAGAAACAAAGAAAAATGAAGAACATAACCAAGAAAATGAATAAAAATTAACCAATTTGTAAAAGAAAATGAACCAGAAATAAGTAAATAAGCAAGAAAATGAACAAAGTAATGGAGGAAATGAAGTAAGCTGAAAACCCAATAATAAAATGAGCGGAAATTTACATGCAATTAACCAAATAAGAAACAAATGCACAAGATGGAACAGAATAGGAATAAAACAATATCCCAAATGAATTATAATTAACAGAATGAAAGCAAAATAAGCCTCAAAATGAACAAAAATCAACTGACAAAACAAAATAAAAGGAAAAGAAGTGTATATTATCAGTAAATACCATTGTTTTTTGTAAATAAGGACCGAGACCTATAGAAATACAACATCCTAATTTATAAAATACTAATAAACAAATGGAAAACTGTGAATTTGGAGTGTTTTCATCAGGGACGTGCATGTTTCGTCCAGTAGAACACCTTCTCTGTGGATTATTAATGGCTTTGTTTGTGTGATGGAGTTTCAAACTGAATAAAAAAAGTGCTGTCTAAACAAATACCAGGCTGCAGCAGACAGGAACAGGTCAAATATCTGGATACTGTGGACATTTCGGAGTAATTTAATGTCTGGAGTAATTTTATCCTCGTATCTGCCTTCAAATCCCCTCATAAGAGCTGAAATTCTGCTGCCCTCAAACTGCAAACCCACTCCAAACATCCCCCACAGCAGCAGCATCCGAAAAGCGCATATTTGTGTTATTAAATCCAATTATAACCAGAGTCAGTGAGTAGACCTCGTAGACAGACTACTGCACATAAACCTGTTTGTTACTGCGGCTTATTTACCGCCTTTCACTTTATGAGCCAGAAAGAAAAACAAAAAAAAAAAAACAGACTGAAAAGTAATATGGTTGATATGTCTGAGGTCAAAAAGACACAATCTCAGAAATATATTAAGATAAGACAGGGAAATGAGATTATAATGCATGTTTTCATCCATAATGCCCATTTCTTATAGTGACAATGTGAGTTTTACCTGTTCGTACATCTTCAACATACAGTTGTATGAAAAAGTTTAGACACCCCTGACAGTCGTTTTCATTTATAAATCAGAAGGTAACAGATGGACACAGTAATAGTTCAGCAGTGAAATGAGGTTTATTGTTTGAACAGAAAATGTGCAATATGCATCAAAACAAAATTAGACAGGTGCATAAATTTGGGCTCCCGAACAGAAAAATCACATCAATAGTTAGTAGAGATACCTTTCTCAAAAATAACAGCCTCCAGGTGCTTCCTATAACCTCTAATGAGTGTCTGGATTCAGGATGAACTTAGTTTGGATCATTCCTCCTCACAAAGCATCTCCAGTTCAGTAGGATTGATAGTAGTCGAGCACGGACAGCCCGCTTCAAATCATCCCACAGATTTTCGGTGATATTCAGGTCTGGGACTGGCATGGCCATTCTAGAACATTGTACTTGTTCCTCTGCATGATGCCTGAGTAAATTTTGAGCTATGTTTTGGATCATTGTCTTGTTGAAATATCCAGCCCCAGCGTAACTTCGACTTTGTGACTGATTATTGAACATTATTCTCACGAATCTGCTGATATTGAGTGGAATCCATAGGACCCTCAACTTTAACATGTTCCGCACAGCGCAGTGTTACAAAACATGAAAGCGTATGGCACACTGCCATCTTCCCCCAGAGCAAATGCCCGTTCTTTGCCATTCAGCCACATTGCTGAGATTGCAGTGTGCTTTGTGCGCCAGGCAATGTTTGCTTTAAAATCTGGTCTTAGACAAAAAAAAACCAGACCAGTGACTGGTATCTCAGAGACGCAGAGGGCACATTGGCTTTAAGATGCATGGCCATGTAGATACATGTAATATCCATTATTCCATAAAACAACATGATTTGTGTTTTTCTGTACATTTTTTACATTGTATTTTTTTACTACTATAATTAAGATAATACAACAGTTGTTAAAAAAGTACATTATTAAAGAGTGTACGTAGCTCAGGAGGTAGAGCTGATCACCTCGTAACGGCGGTTCAAACCCTGCTCCGTCCTAGTCGTTCTGTCATTCTGTTCTTGGGCAGGACATCAGCCTCCTTGCCTGGTGTTAATGTGAATGAAGGCTCGGTGGGGGATGGAGAGGCCGTTGGCATGGACTGGCAGCTACGTTGTGGCTACAGGTGTAGCTTTGCACGACCAGTGTGTGACTGTGGAGTGAATGAATAATGGGTTCAGTGTGAAGCACTTTGAGTCTCTGGAAAAAAGTGTTTTATAAATCCAATTTATCATCATTATTATTGTCGTTATTATTTGTCAGTTCTGTTCAGTCATGTTTAATCATTTGACCAGTCCCAGCTCCTGTTATTTGTTAGTACCAGGACAAGTACTGAGGATTTTGCATAGAAGACAAAATATTCAACACCTGAATTCATGTAAGTAAAAAAAACATCATGTACCTCTCGGAGTCAATCAGATATTTTTCACTGTATTTAGTTATATTTTTTCTTCAGTCACATAGTCAAATGAAGTACTTCACGGGTCAAAGAACTGACAGGTGGTCAAGGATGAGAGAACGTTGAACTTAGGCGTCTTATTTAATGATGACAGAAACAGAATATCATCACTCCGAGTATTAGAGGGAATGACGCACAGAACTCTAACTGGTTTATTGTGTATTATGCAAAACGCATTCCGACTGATTAATTAAGTAGATAAACTCCGCCTCTCTGAATGATGCACCACATGGATGGCAGCTAGTCACCTTGACAAGATGCCACACCTGACCGGGCCACGCCCCCAATGATCACACACTTTGGAGTGTTGACTGTGCTCTTTCAATTTCCAAAATGGGTTCCATTTTTTTGTCTTTTACATCATTTCTTAGTTTTCAGTCATTCTGTATCTCCTACATCTTTATTTTTTGTGCCTTTTGTTGTTTTGATAATTTTTAATTGTTTTGTGTCTGACAGTCTTTGTCTGTTTGCATTTTTAAGTGGTTTTTGTCTTTCTGAATCCCTTTTTGTCTTTTTTTCATGTTTTACTAATTATTTAAACCGATACTAAACATCTTGTTTCATCTGTTTTCACTCAGGGCCACAAATCAGCCTTTAAACAGACACACAATACTGATTTGACCTGGTGATAATTATTGGCATTAACACATATGAAGATATTTATAGGTGCGTCGTCCAGCTCTACTTTCTTCATTGCATTTAAATCGCAGTACGGGTTCTCTCCACGACCCGACCCGGCTCACATAAAGGTCACTAGATCTGCTCGAGTCTTTCCCTCATGGTACGGCATGTGCCCCACATATGTTCCATATCTGTCTTACATAATGAGGGAGGTAAGGCCTGCCAGTCAAAGACACGCTAATGAAAACCATAACACACACACACACACACACACGACCTTTCAGCACTGGATCAGATTAATGTTCCCGAGGTTAAGTGACATCAGCGGTTTATCTCAGAGATGGGAATTTTGGCTGATACAGACACGTGTTGTTTTCATCACTGAATCCAGATTTCACACGGAGGGAAGAGTCTGTCTGCGTTGTTTTATCCGTCGCGGTGAATGAAGAGAAGCACTTCATCATGAACTAAAGTACACGGACTGATGTAGTCAGATGTCGTTTTTTAAATTATTATTTATGAATTTTTTGTCATAATTTTCTTTAATTCAGTTCATTTATGCTCAGTTTTGTTATTATATTGTTTTGAGTATTTTATTATTTATTTGTTTATTTTCTAGATTGTTTTGTGTATTTTTGCTAATTCGTTGTTTTGTCCGTTTTTGCTCATTTCTTGAATTTTTTTTTCATTTTTTTTTAACTTTCATTTTTTTGTTTATTTTTTAAATTTGTTCTTTTTTGTGATTACATTGGTCATTTTTTTAAATTATTTTGTCAATTTATGTTCATTTTCTTGATTATTTTGTTGTTTTTAAATCTGTTCATTTTAGTTCATTTTCCTGAGTAGTTAATTTTTTTTATTATTTTGCTCATTTTCTTGTTTACTTTTGTCCATTTTCTTGATTGTTTTGTTATTTTTAAATGAATTTGTCAAGTTATTTTCATTTTCTTGATTATTTGATTAATTCTATTTTCATTTTTCGGATTATTTGTTTTTTGTATTTTTTTAAAATTATTTTGTGAATTTTGTGGGTTTTTTGTTTCTTTCTGTTTTTGGTCATTCTATTCATTATTCTATTCAACCTATTTGTTGTTCGATTCATTCCGCTTCATTTTATTGATTTTTTTTTTTTTTTAATTAATCTGAATCTGAATGTTCATTTTGTTGATTATTTGTTCATTGTTGCAATTTTCTTAGTTTGATTTGTTTCTTTTCTTGATTATTTTGTTCAGTTTTGTTTTCTTTCGATGTTAAATTTTTTTTCATTTTTTTATTTTCTTGATTACGTTCTCATTTACAACCACCTTGTTGATTTCTTTCATTGCTCATTTTCTAAATGATTTCCTTGATTTTGTTCATTTTTAAAATTCATATTGCTGACTGTCTTTTTTTCCTGAATTTTTGTGGTTGAACAAAATAAGTTCAATTCATTCATTCTATTATATTTTACATTTAAAGAGCAAAATACTGAACATTACTATAACGTGGATTCATAAATTTAAAAAAATATTAATGTTATGGCAGTTTGGGCTATGAGGACACAACACATTTTTCTTTGTTATATTTACATTTTCTTAACTGAATAAGATCTTGCTCCTCCACTGATTCCTTTCACACAGTTTTCATGCAGTAACATGTTCAAATTGAAATGGAAACGGCAGCTTTTTGAAAACGGTTAAGTCAGTGTATTGGGAGGATTTTTCCCACAAACAGCTGATGTGTTTACTTGCTGCGTCTTTAATGCTGCCTCAAGCAGAAATATTTGGTGGGTCGGTTATGGTAAGTTGATGCCGTTTTCAGCTCAAATAGGTTGTTGTCATAAAGTGTTCCATTTATTGGGTACATGTTGCAGAGCTGAGCCTTGCATAAATAGCTTTAGAAGAAGATAATGCTGCACTTTGGCTCTTCATTTAAAGTGCTGCGGTTGTTTATGCTGGTGTCATTTTACAGCCTCGATAAGAGGGACACACCTCCAAAATATTTCCTGTTCCCAGGCATCTGATTGCAAGGAAGCCTGAGTTTTCCCAAAACAGTAATTCCATCAATATCATTTGTTTCAGAAAAGCTCAGAGCACCTTGAGTGATATTTGTCTCTCTTGCGATAATAAGAGCAGAGGTTTTTGTTTGCTTTGCATTTAATGAGTGAGTGTTTACATACTCTGAAGTGTGTGACCATGTTTGTTTCTGTCATTACAGCCTCTCCAATCTGGTCTCACTAGAACTCAGAGAAAACCTGCTCACATACCTGCCAGAGTAAGTATTTAAACAACTTCTCTGTCCACCTGCACTTAGGAAACCTTTATGTGAGCTACGGCTATTAAAAATCTAGCCTAATATAATCCAGTTTTATTGAACAAACATGTTTAGAGTCTTTCTCCTTTAGTCCACTCCCCTTCTGCATCAACACAAGGTCTTCCACTGATCAAAGCAGTGCAGTAGGTCTTCTTCAGACAGTTGTTTTAACTTCTGATGCAGACTGTGATTGTGTTCCTCTGACACAGAGCTGAATTTAGAAAAAAATGAAAGTCGCACTGATTTGTTTTTGGGCCCGAAACAGCTTCATTGAGAGCACAGTGAACTGGAGTGTTGTCTTGACGGAGGGTGAAACAATTTGTTCAATCTGTTTTTGTTTTCAGATGTTTTTGATGTGCGTGGGTGTCCGTGCCATTCAAACACGCATGCATGCGGCATGCAGTGTTCCTCATACACCTCAGTTAATGTCTGAAAACGTTCAGCTGCTGTTTTGGTCAATTTTACCAAAAATTTCAAGTTCAACTTTTAAGCTAATCATTTTCCAATGCCTTAACAAAAAGGTGCTCTTCAATCAGTAGCTAACAGTGAACTACGTGAAACTCAGTGTGACTGTGAACCGCATAAGCACAGTCTCATCATTTAATAGACATACCTCATAAGACCAAAAATGTACATCAAGATACTTTTAAGACCCTGATTGTTTCATCGTATATTACAGTATTTATCTGTGCCCACTATTTAAATCATCTGTCGGACGACTGAGGTGTGTGAGGTTGGGGTTTCTCTTTTCCTACATCACTTGAACACCACGTCATAGCTCTATGTGGCCCTAATTAAAGCAGATTTTTTTTTTAAACTGAAATTAATACTACCAATATATTACTACCAGCATTAATGTATATTTTATTGTATGTTATATGTTGTAACTTCCAAGCTGTTAGAACAAAATGCAGCTGGCTGATAATAGGTTTTAAAATGTTTGAGCACCTAGAGCCCAAAAATAGACCCAAATCTGTTCTCACAATAAAAATGTTCATATAAATAAAGGTCAAATTAGGTAAATTACTTGAAGAAGACCTAGGTGTGGGTTTTTATTATTACTGTATAGTATAAAAGATATAGAAATATGAGAATGACAAGAGTCAAACACAAATGACAAAGAAGAAAGTGACCTTACATGCAAACGGACATGAAAAGATGCAAAGAAACACACAAAAACACTTCATGATTAAAAAAAAATAATAATTGTTGATTTAATTACATTTGCTGGCTTTCAGACATGAAATCAGAAATTTCAAATGCACAAATCAAGTACATGTGTTCAATGTTGTCTGTTTTCCTCACAGGTCACTGTCTCAGCTTCACAGACTCGAAGAACTCGACTTAGGAAATAACGAGCTCTACAGCCTGGTACGTCTCTCTGATGTGTGTTTTTTCCGAGGAACGACACATGGCGCTCGCAAAAGAATCAAACTTTTTCCCGCGTCCAAGTAGATTAGCATCCCTCGAGAACAGCGTCCACCTCTTATGTGGCACTCACCATCTGGTCCGAGCCGAGGGTTTAAATTGTGACCTTTTGTGAACGACTGAAGCGGATGATTTACTGACACGTCAGCAAAAAAAAAAAAAAAAACAGGCTGCGGTGAGATACTACGTATTTAACTAGACTTTTTTTTTTTTTTAATGCATGTACACTGCAGGTCAAACATTTGGACACACGGTCTCCTTCAGTGATATTTCTGTATTTGTATTATTTTCAGCTTTGTACCTTAATGCCATAGACATCTGAACAGAAAGAACACTGTGGAGCTAAAAAAGTGTTAACCCAGAACATGTTTTATGTTTTAGATTGTCCAAAGTAGACTCATTTAGTTTTGATGACACCTTTACACACTAATGGAATTCTCTCATTAGATTCTCAAGGTACTCACCTGAAATGAAGTGTGTCTGCATTTCTTGTCTTCTTAATGTGAGAGTACGGAGTCAATAGCCCTATTACTGCTGCTCCAACTACTCCACAAATCCATATTATCTCAGGATACTCAAACTATCAGACACTGTCATGAAACTGGCTTTCACGAGGACTGTCTCAGGAAGGGAAGACCAAGAGCTACCTCTGCAGCAGATGACGACTGTATTAGAATTACCATCCTCAGAAACCATCATTTAACAGCATCTCAGATAGTGTTTTATGATTTTGGCAACTGCACTTGGGGTCACATTCAAAGTTCTTGAGATTTTTACGATTGACTGACCTTCATTTTTGAAAGTAATGGACTCTTTTCTCTTTAAATTAACTGTTTGTTGCCGTAATATGGATTTTTACCGTAGTTGTAGTAGCACTAATAGGGTTATAGACTCTGTACCCACCCTTCCTGTGCACAAGACAACTGATGGCCGAAAGCACATTAAAAAGGCAAGAAATGGCACAAATTTACTCACCAGTCATTTGAAAACCATCCATGAACCAACCATTCATGAGGCGACTACCTCATGAATCTCATTAGAGAATGTGTGCAAAGCTGTTACCAGAGATCAGTGTAGCTACTTCGGACAATCTAAAATATAAAACATGCCCTGGGTTGCTGAACACTTTTTATTTATCACATGATTCATGCGTGTTCTTTCAGTTTGGATGTCTTCAGTATTAATGTACAAAGTTGAAAATTACAAAAAATTAAGAAAAATTGCTGCAGACGATGTGTCCAAACTTTTCACCTGCCACCGTACATGCATGAAAATCAAAAACTTCAGAAAGAGACTAGGCAGGTGGCGTCAACACCTACAGTGGATATAACACACACCTGTTCAACTGTCAAGTTTTTGTGATGTAAAAAATTGACACCAAGATAAATAATTTCACAACTTTTTCCACGGTTAATGTGACCTATAACGTATACAATGAAACTTAAAAAGGAACTGAAAGCTTTAAAGCTTTAAAAATAAAAAAAACTTAAAATAACCTGGTTATTATATAAATATGCACACCCTTAAACTAATACTTTGTTGCAGCAGCATCTTTGGCTTTTATTCCAGCACTCAGTCTTTTTGGGTAGGAGTCTATCATCGTGGCACATCTTGATGTGGCAATATTT
>JAQQAE010006390.1:0-16739 GCA_029823295.1 Pseudamia nigra
TTGTAGGGTTCTGATGACTCCCAGTTTATGTTCCAGTGGGTGGTGAGAATCGAACAGCAGATATTGGTCTGTGTGGGAAACGTTTTCAACCAAATTTCCAGTGCAGTCGATGGAAGAAAAAGCCACACGCTTTAAGCACCCAAAGTCCATCACCAAACATGGACCAGATCAGGAGAGACTACTGACAAGGAATATTTGTCTGTATGAGTCTATAAGGTGTGTTTTAGGAAACTGTTCCATACTCTCCAAATAAAGTATGTATATTCAATGGAAGTGGAGTGGCAAAATTAAACTGAATGCCAATCTGGCATCATAAAAAGGCTTAATTCACATAATTGCATTAAAAAAAACCTCTTTAGAATCGGGTTAGGTTGGGATGTAAATAAGATGTAAATAACAATACAAATGCAATGATTTGCAATTCTTATGGACCCATATTTTATTTTCAATAAAACATAAACAAAATATCAGATGTTGAAACTAAGACATTTCATGTCTCTGAAAATATTAGCCCATTTTAAATTTGATAGAAGCAAAATGTGCCAAAAAAAGTTGGAATAGGGTGTCAAAAAGCTTGAAAAGTAATTGACACAAATCAAAAACAAGTGCAGAAGCCTTTTGCAACTAAAAGGGTTAAGTGATAATAGGTCAATCACATGACTCGGTATAAAAGGAGCATTTTAAAGAGACAGCACAGTTTTCCATTTTGCGTCAGATCATGTTAAATGGGCTTTGGTCCACAGAAGACAGCAGTGTAAGGAGTGCAGCTTCAGGGCCTGAAGATCACAAGCATCCAGTTTTGACCTTTTCCAGCCTTTTATTTCCCTGTGTTGTTGTGTTGATGTGTTGCTGCCATCAAATTCAAAAAGAGCTAATATTTTCTATGAAATAGTAAAATGTCACAGTTTCAGTGTATGATATGTTGTTTAGGTTCTATTGGGAAAAAATATGGGTTCATGAGATTTGCAAATTATTGTGTTGTTTTTATTTACATATAATTTACATCCCCACTTGTTTGGAGTTGTAGCTGGCATAAAATTAAAGTGGTTAAGTGCAAATCGAGAACAATGGCAAAATGATGCATGTATAACTTTATAAACACAAAGTATTTTATGAGGTTTTACCTGCACAAACAACACCAGCATCCTTTTCATGTCCACATGTTGATGTTCTGAAACCCGTGAGTGAGCACTGTTGAAGAGTTGTCATGTTGGTAAAACAGGAGTCAGTGGCATCCAAAACTTCTCCACTGCCTTGGAGAAACTGGGCAGCGCCAGGAGCAGAAATAGCATGTCCACACTCCAGTGCCTCACACACCACTTCAGCTTTTTCCAGAGTCCAGTCTGCGTCACACACTGTTGCCCACACTTCACCATGACGTACCTCTACTCTGCCAGTGCACGGATCCGTACTGCTGAGCAATCGGAAGGGCAAACTTTCTGTAAAGTAACATAATTAAGTGCACATTTGTTAAGACATTTTATGTGCCTTACAAATGATTTCAAATAAATCAAAGGAAGCATTTTCACCTTAGTCAGATGCACACAATTGGAAGTTGCCAACTAAGTCACTTTAGCTACTGACAGCTCATTTGTTATTAGATTACTGCTTTGAAGCCTCAGCCTTGCATTTTTGACATTGCCATCTTTTGTCAACCATATCTAGGTAAAAGGGTGGATGTGAGGAATCACAAGCAGTGATGAGAAAGCTATTGTCTATTAAATGAGAAAGCTATTGTCAAAAATTCAACTTAGTAACTGAGTGTACTATCAATCAAAACCCAACATTAGGAAAATAGACTTACATGGACTTGTTCAGAACTGACATTAATATCTTTGTTGTGAGATTTGAACACATCCGGATTGCTCTATTGCAAGGTGTACACAAACTGAGGATGCACTGAGGATGTAGCTGATCTCTCCAGACACATTTAAAGGTTACCTGTGATGTGTGTCTTCACTGTTTCAGTACAAGATACTACAATGGATCCCTCTAACTGGCATCATCTGCGTAAGTGAAACTCACCTTACCAGTGGCATCATGTGATTTAAAGATATAAGAAAAAAATCAGTAAACCAACCAAGCAGTGTTAATTGTTACTGTAAGTCATCTGATTTATTTTAGTTTCAGTCTAATGTTAGTTGACGAAAATAATAAACAATTTTAGTCAACTAAATTTATTACTGATTTAGTCGACTAAGATTAGTTATTATTTTTGATTAAAATGTATTTTTTTCTAATTTATACTTGTGCATAGTCCCACCTCTTCCATTTTCGAGTGCTTAATTTTAGCCAAAAGACTAAGACTGAAACAAAATTAAAGATTTCTTGTCAAAATTAACACTGCAACAAAGATACAGCTAAGATACTTACAAACTGGTTTCACATTAAGTTATAGTTGCCTCCCCTTGGTTGTACCACAATGCAATTACAATAGTTAAAGAACTGATGCAGAATAAGAATAATTATTCAGCTGAATAATACTTGTGCATCATTCCCATAAGGTGTGAGATAAAACATTGATATGAGGAAGGTAGTCTTATAAGGAATTTCTGCAAAAATGGCATGTTTTCTCCTACCTGTACAAGTAACACCAGCAACTGAGGTGATGTTACAAGTTCTGTCTCTAAATGGTCTTTGGTTGCATTCAAGCAGTGTTGTCTCCCGACCATTGCATTCAATCTGATCAATCCAGATCTTTCCTGTACTGTGGCCAGATTCAGACATGGTGGTGATCTTGTGAGCCGTCCCACAATTCAACTGTTGACAAGCCACTGTTGCATCATTAATATCCCAGGTTTCACCACAGACTGTCCCCCATTGACCGTTGTTGTAGAACTCCACTCTTCCAACACAGCGATTGACCCCACCAGCCAACCTGACATCACCTGTCAATTATACTTATAACATGAATGTACTCACTAAAAATCCCACCACCACTCCACTCTTAGAGATGCCTAATGTCTTACCTGTACACACCACAAATGCATCTTCAGTGATATCAGAGCTGGCCCTGATATATTCTCTCAGTGTGCACTGTGTCAGAGAGCTCTCTCTACCAGTGCAACTGATTTTATATCCTCTTGCTTCTTCTCTACGAGGGGATCCTGAGAACTGTACAGGATCTCCACATTTGGTCTCTCTGCAAACCACAGCAGCTTCGTTCCTTCCCCAGTTAATATTGAAAGCTGGTGACCACTGACCACCATGGTAGAACTCCACCCTGCCTGAGCACCGGTTTGTCCCATTGATCAGTCTGATGTTAGCTAAAGAGTGAAATTAAAATAAGTACAAAAATAAGAGGTTACTCTGGAAGGGACTGATTGAATTTGAGATACACAGTAGCTGTAGAAGTTAAACTACATCTTCTGAAGTGGAAAGATCTGGAAGAGAAGTGGAAGTCAAGTTTTTACAAAAGGTAAACTTCACTTTTTGTGGCAAACTTGAAAAACAGGTAAGCCATGGTGGAAAACCAAGCAAATAATATATGGACACAGAAGAGTGCGAAAGACGATTCAGGAATAATTGCAGATAGTTAACAGTCTGACTTACCTAAACACACCACACCAGCATCTTCACCATGGTCGCAGTTATTTTCTCCAAATGAAGGACGCAGGCAATGCACCAATGATGACTCATTACCCAAACAGAGGACATCATCCAGCCAGATGTTTCCCTCTCCTTCACCAAAGAAGGCTGCATGTGTGGCTTTCTCAGCTGTTCCACAATCCATGGCTCTGCACACAACCTCAGCATCTCTGATGTCCCACTCGTCATCACACACTGTCCCCCACAGACCTTCATGCAGAATCTCCACTCTTCCAGCGCATCGATTAGTGCCATTCACAAGCTTTAATGGTGGATTACCTGAAAAGATGTTCTATGTTGTCAAAACTACTAGCAACTAATTGATTTCCAGTTGACGCCTGAATCAGCCAACTGAGTTTATATCAGTTTAAATAATACTTTGCTGCATTATTTTTGTCTAATGCCACAGTTCAGATTGCTGAAAACTAAAAAAAAAACATGAAATTAGCATAATAACAACAAATGATGTGCAAATGTCTCCCGAGAAATGTAAATACATTCCACGGTGGCACTGGAATTAATGCTCAAAAAGAATTTTAAAAAGCCACCCAATACACTGTTCTAAGCCCAAGTGACTTTAGCACTGTATGAAATTTCTGTCATAAAAGTCTATATTCCACAATTGAAAAAATAGTGACTTTTTTATTGTATGCCACCACATCTGAGACTGAGCCACACATTTATGTAAAACAATTGCTGCCATTGATGCCCTTGCAATGATGCTTAGAAAGTGGCCATAGAGAGGCAAAGTCACACCCTTTACTTCCTGGTTATAGGAAATTTTTTCCAGAAACAATAATTGCAGGATATGGCAAGAGACATCTTTTGATCCTGTTTGAATTACTAGACATGATGCAAAAAGACAAAACTCAAACAAAAACAGAACATCAACTGATGAGTGTTTACGGTTTCTTCTGAACGTCTTTACTTACCTGCGCATGAAAGATAAACACCCTCACAGCTTCCTGAGCTTTCTTGAACAATGCACTGTGAGATTGAACTCACATTTACAGAACAACGACTCAAGAATCCCCTTTGCCCACTGTTGACATCAGAACTAGGCTTTTCTTGTGTCGTTTTAGGAACACCACAGTCAAGTTCTTTACACACCACCTTTGCCTCACTTAGGCCCCAGTTATTTTCACAGACTTTCCCCCATTTGCCGTCATGAAGAACTTCCAATCTGCCAGAACAGTAATCAGTCCCACCGGTCATTCTTAATGACTCTGGGAAGACAAGAGGACAATAAAGATAATAAAAAGAGGACAGTGATATTAGAATGTGCAGGGAATGTTAATATACAACCAATCACAGATTTCCCCGTTTGCTTTTTAGGATATCAAGATTTTTCATGAAGCATCCTTACAGTAAAAAATACCCATAAATTTCACATGCTTTTCACATGTGATGATATGTGGAACTACGTAGAACACATATAAAGCTCATATGAAAAAATATTACTACAGGTTGTAGTGACACATAGAAAACATCAGGATGGGATGTTACATTTAAAATTTTGTATTGAACAGTTCTAAACTGTCTACTGAAATGGAACATTCTACTCTGGAAAAAAATTAAGATACCACTACAAAATGATCATGTTCTCAGATTTACTATTTGTAAGTATTTCAAGATCAAACTGCATCATTCAATAAATTTGAGAAGTTGAACATTTTTCTTGACTTTGGGTCATGGCTTGTCATGAAGGGGTGATGGTGAGTCCTGAAGCCAGACCAGTTGAGAACCATTGATTTAGAGCATTTATTTCCACAACATAACAAATGGGCAAAATAAAAAGATGCAGTGTTTTCAGACTCAAATAATGCAAAGAAAACAAGTTCATGTTCATTTTATTTAAACAACTCAACATACTAATGTTATAACTTTGGGAGACTTCAGGAATCAATATTTGGTTGAATAACCCTGATTTACTAACTTTTCCTCATTTAATACGATTTGCTTCAGGCGATCACCTAATCAGTACCTCATTAAGTAGAATGTGGTGTGCATTCAACAGACACTGGAATGGAATGCCGTACATGTACAGATGCTGATTTCTGAAAAACGTTGCAATGGGATCTTAAATTTTTTTTTCAGAGCTGTATATGCCTGAATAATATGAACTGATGGTGAATATAATGAGCTACTAAATGGGCTAAGTACACTACATAAACTACAGCAGTGCTCAGTGCAAATTTGAATCATGCCTACTTTAAGTGTGACATGTGTAAATGGGCTTTACATTACAGTATTTACCTGATTAAAAGTCATGGTTTTTTGCATAGTCTGGTGAGGGGAGAACAGATGCGACCTGTTCTGCAGAGCGACTAATACATGTTTTTTTCTTCTTGACGCATTTTTTGGCTCGTGCGACTAACATACCAGAGCGACATGTTGTTGTTGTCCTTTCGGCTGCTCCCCTCAGGGGTCGCCACAGCGAAACACCAATGATTCGCATGTTTGATCTGGCATAGGGTTTTACGTCGGATGCCCTTCCTGACACAACCCTCACAACAAAGTCCCTGGGTGGGCTTGAACCACCAACCTTTCGGTTAACAGCCGAACGCGCTAACCGATTGTGCCACAGAGGGCGCATATCACCTGGAAATTATGGTAAATACCATGGATTTCTAAACTTTTTTGTGTTGGCCATTTCAATGCTCAGTTGTCACTGCTCATCTGCCAACAAACCAAAATCGAAAAGGGGCGGGGCCCCTTTGTGGAGGTCTGCACTCTCCAAGTGCTATCTACTTTCATTATAAATTGAATCAATGTCAATATATTTTGTCTAATTTGAGAAGAATTTACAAAAACAACTATGTCATAGTGAAAACAGATTTCTATGAAGAAATGCCAACGTATTAAAAATGTGTAATGTAAAATTAGTGTTTGAGTACAGTAAGTACTCACCCCCTTTAAGTCAGTATTCTGAAACTGCACCTTTGACCACCATTACAGCTTCCAGTCATTGTGGGTAGTTTTCACTCAGCCTTGCACATCTGGGCTGTGCAGTTTTTACCTCATTCTTTTTGTCCAACCTGCTCAAATTCTGTCACCTTGTATGGTGGTCAAGTGTAGCCACAAATTTTGAACTCTGATCTGGTTGTCTTTAAATATTTCTGTGCGGTTTTCACTCGATGCTTCAGGTTATTGACTTCTCGGAAAATAATTATTTCCCCAAATTACAATTATACATTATATTACTATTCATTATACCCCTTTCCTTTACAAGCCTTCCAAGCCCTGCTGCAGAGATACAGCATTATTATGATTATGTCAACACCATGCTTCACAGTGGAGATGGTCTGGTTATGATGATGTGCAGTGTTCAAACACAGCATCTAGTCTGATGGCCAAAAAGCTAAATTTTGTTTGTATCAAACCCAACAAACTTCTTCTAGTTGACTTTGAAGTCATGTTTTCTGGTGAACTCTAGTAGAGAAGGAATCTAAGAACTTTTTCTCTTTGTTATTCTCCCATAAAGCTTTGAGTGGTGAGGACGTGGTCAACTGTTATTGTTTGCACAGTTTCTTCCATCTCAGCAGCTAAAGCTTTGGACTCATTTGGTGTAGTCATAGACATGTTGGCGTCCTCCCTCATAAGTCTCCTTCTTTTACAGTTTGTGAGGACAGCATTTATGCATGTTCCACATTCCTCCCATTTTTTAATGAAGACTTTAACATGGAAGCTTCTATCCATACTGAGACTTTTCTATAACCTTTTCAGGGAGTGTTCTTTCATTGTTATGAAAAAAATCATAACAATGAAAGAACAGTTGATGCCAGGAACACTGATTCACCAGTGAGTGGACCTTGGAAACACAGGTGTCTACTATCACCTAAGACACATTTAGTGCACTCAAATTCTCTCTCTTTCAAAAACACTTTCAGCGCTTTCTGACTCCACCTTTGTTGATTTAGGTCACTCATATTATTCAGTGGGGTGAATACTTCTGCTATCACTTATTTTCCATTATAACTTTACATTGAAGACACCAAAAGTGGAGTAAACACTTTTTATCGGCATTGAAGCATATGTGGTTTTGCAATGGAGAACAAATTAGCTTTGAGCCTGAGAGTCACAGCAAAAGTGCGACTAACCAGTTTTATGATATTTGCTCTGTGTTTGCTGACAAAAACATAATTTAATTTAAGTTTGGATGTGTTACCTGAACATATAATTCCAGCATCTTCATTGTGGTCACAGTCATGTTCTCCAAAACCTCTGTGTGGGCAGTCAGACAGGGATTTCTCATGACCAGTACAGTCAACATCATCCAGCCAAACCTGACCTGTGCCCATGCCAAAAAAGGCCTTAAATTTTGCAGTCAGAGCGTTCCCACAATTCATCTCACGGCATATAACGTTTGCTTCTTGCATGCCCCAGCTGTCATCACAGATAGTTCCCCATTGTCCAGCATGGAAAATCTCCACTCGACCAGAGCATTGATTAGTCCCATTGACTAACCGAACTGGTTTACTACCTGTCAAATTGAAAAAAAAAAACAACAAAGGTATGAATAAGCAAATTATTAATTAACCAATCAATCAATTAAATAAAACCACAAACAGCAAAACTGGTGAAATAAAAAACTAAAATGTTTGTTACTTACTCGAACAGACAACAGTGGCATCGACACAGCCATCATGGAATTCTTGAAGATTGCACCTTGAGATTGAGCTTTCATTTCCAAAGCAGTTGGTTTTGACCCCAGCCAGCCCATGTGCCTCTCCAAAATGTACCACTTCAGTCTGAACGAGAGGAGAACCACAGCCAATCTCTTTGCAGACGACAGCAGCTTCTTTTTCACCCCAGTTACTAGTGCACACTTTTTTCCAGCGGCCATCATGGTAAGCTTCCACTCTGCCACTACACTTATTAGTTCCATTGATCACCCTCACATGTTCTGTAAATTATGCAGAATAATATTTAAATCAATACTAACAATACAAACACTACAAAACATACCCACTGCTGATGACCTGGATCAGGTGTGGTCAGTCAATCAGAAGCTGGAAGATACAATGGGTAGGAAAACAAGCAGGGCAGTGGCTCTGGACCACTGGAGTTGGAAACCCCTGAGATACGGTATATACACTCCTGATCAAAATTTTAAGACCAGTTGAAAAATTGTAAGAATGTACATTTTGCATTGTTGGATCTTAACAAGGTTCTAAATAGTGCTTTGAAATGCAAAAAGAAGACATGGGAGTGAGACAAGAAAAAAATTTGACTAAGCACTTTACTGCAAACAACCATTAACCTGAAATAGGCTGTTTATCAGCTGATCAAAAGACCACAGCCTTTTAAAGCCCAAATCTTCTCAGAAATGTGGATTCAGTGTCATTTTCTGTCAGGTGTCCACACTCTCATGACGTCCTGATGGCAAAGGCAAGAAAGCTTTCTCTTTTTGAACACGGTCAGATTG
This sequence comes from Pseudamia nigra, assembly GCA_029823295.1. Taxonomy (NCBI): domain Eukaryota; kingdom Metazoa; phylum Chordata; class Actinopteri; order Kurtiformes; family Apogonidae; genus Pseudamia; species Pseudamia nigra. The sequence goes on from JAQQAE010006390.1 coordinate 9,017, forward strand.
TTGATCTGCATCAGCAAGGCCTCTCGCAGCGTGCCATTGCTATATATATATATATATATATAAAAGAGTTAAATATAAAAGAAAACAGTTATAAAGAACAGCAACATGTGACCGCCTTATGAAATAAGAATACAAAACCATAATTAGGCCATCTGGTGATTTTTATACTTTGGTTTATCACACATCTTTGCCACCTGCCCTTTGCACTTTACTTTTGCAGTAGGAGGTCATGTGCTGCAGTGACTGTTCTAAACTGCATCAGGGGGCAGTGAGCAAAAATTGGGTAACAGTTTGAATATTTTTTTTCTATTCTTCTGACAGGCAGTTTTATGACTACCCACTAATGTAAATGCTATGAAAGGGAAGACTGACATATTCTTGGTTTCAACAGCTGATCCTCTGAGGTCAAGTAATTTTACTTAAGGCACAAAATATAGATCAGCTCAAAAAAAAAAAACTGTACGCGGTCAAATAGGTACAGTACATCAACGAGCAGTCTTACCTGAACACACCACACCAGCATCTTCACCATGCCCACAGTTATTCTCCCCAAGAGGTCTGTGTGGACACTTTAGAATCGAGGATTCATGACCGACACACTGCACATCATCTAACCAGATCTCATCTTTTCCTTGACCAAAATAGGCACTACCTTTGGCCTCAATAGCCGTTCCACAGTTTAGCTCTCGACACGCCACATCAGCGTTGGTAATGCTCCATTGGTCATCACACACTGTCCCCCAGGTGTTTCTGTGGAAGATCTCCACCCGGCCAGAACATTGTGAAGGCCCCACCAGCCTTATTTTGTCACATTCTAAATCAAAAAGGGGATAACCATAGTTTTATGGCAACAAATAAGCACAACCATATTCTTTTTGCTTTGAATCTGTTTGTAGGCAATATAACATAAACAGAATGTACTGACCTGTAAATGGTAGCACACTCAGCAGACCTACAGCAAAAATATGATTTTTTTTTTTATATTTAGGAACATATTTATAGTTTTTTTTCTTCAAGTACAAAGCATGTCGCAGCATTCTGGGATTGCAAATGTAACATAATTTTCATTATAATATAATATCAAACCATATCTATTATCAGAGGTAGAACATTAGGATTTTCTAATTTGTCATACCCTGGCACTTTAACTTTTTCTGACTCTGTTAGAGAAGTTCAGCCAAATTGGTGATGAAATAAAAACTTACCTACTGACAAATAAAAAGCAGCTTGAAGTTTTTCAGCATTAGTAAACATCATGTTGTATCTTCAGTGTAGGTTAAATTCTGTCTGGAGTCAGTCATACAAAGGAGAACTTTTGTTAAGTTTTGCTGTGTTGTTTTATTCTTCTGTTGCAGAAAAAGAAAAAGCTAGTTGCTTCAACAAATGTCAATATAAGCCTCTTACCTTTTCAATAAAAGACTCACAATTCAGCGTAAAAAAAGATGGTCATATCTCAAACAAATCTAAAGGGTTTGAGCAGCAGAGGTTCACTAAATGTTTTGAGTCAACGCGACTGATCAGAGTTGGACTGCAGACTGCACATGTTGACTTTTTGATCAATCATTAAAAAGCGGCAGATGAGGGAAGATTTCATTTGTTAAAACACAGAACAGCATTATCGACAAGAGGGAAATGCCAAAATTTCATGTAATACTGCCAATACTTTGGTAAATGCTTTCCTTCTTTAATAGGATAAAGCATCAACTGAGGAAAAATGAGAAGGAAATCATCAGTCCCAGGAGAGTTGTCGCTCTGTGCATTTTGTCACAATAATGAAATACTCTTTAAAACAACAACAAACACACTTTTCCCCTTGAGGCCCTTTTAGGTCACTGGATCAATATTGAATATTATTAAACAACTTCCCTTTTTTTGGTCATTTACTCCAGTCCTCATCATATATAGCAAATATAAATTCATTTTCATAAATTTAACCCTTCAAATGCCAGTGTTTTGGCTCCACCTACATACTCACACACAGGCACTATTTTCTCAATTTACATATGCACCAGACTCTGACATCCACAGAACACAGCCAAAAACAATTTTGGTTGAAAGAATTAATTCCATGGCCTACAGTCACTGTTATATTCTATCACTTCAAACAAGGTAATTATGTGCCACAATGTCTCTATGCAAACATGGGAAAATGGCAACATCTGGGGGGGATTTTTTTGTATGTGCATTTTTTTAGCCTCTGAATGGCAGGGCTAGAGAAAAATTAACATTTCTGTATTAAAATGTCAGTAGAATGAAATTACAGTATGTGGTTTTAATGATAAGGGGACCTAAAAGGGCTGCAGGAGGATGAAGGTGAGTTTTTTGTCTATCCAGTAGAAAATTTGTTTTTTTGTCAGTGTTCATGCTAAAATTGCAAAATTAATCGAAAAATTCTTTAATTAAAAATGTCTTTGTCATCGTAGTACAATGACTGCCATAATAAGAGGAAAAAATAGGGCTGAGGGTTAAATGGGTAGTATTATAGTCATTTTTTTTATTATTGTAGCCATTACATGCACTCAACAACATGCCAATTATCTTGTCATTGCTTTGGATTACTAACTCACTGTATGAGGATATGTACACATGAAAAACACATGACACATTTCAAGTATTCTCAAGTTTAATTTCATATACACAGATTGTCATTCCATATATTTAAGTCACACTATACATTCCGATTTTCATTTCTCATCTTTATACTTTAATTTAATATATAAATAGAATAAACAAATCAGTGTTTCATTTGAACCATTTTGGTTACTTTGGTTGTGGAGCTCCCCTAATGTGACAAGCTTCCAAGACTCCAATTGAAACTCCCTTATGATATGAACAAGCCCAGGCTTTTGGATATTTTTGGAACGATCTCTGTCCCTGTGTGTGGCAAAAATGTGAAAGCGTCAGTTGTCTTGACAGTGTAATTCACCATTCTAATCACTGTCGACTTGACTTTGGAGAAGACAGCGTGGTGATTCATTCATTCATTCATTCATCTGTGTCAGGCTTGCTCGGATCATCAAAGAGCATGTTTTGAGTCACTGCCAAAATAAAACTATATAAGCTTTTATGAACATACTTGAATCAGATGAGAACATTCTGCCTGAAATAATGATATGTACGTATGTGATTCCAAATGTTAATGGTAGGTGTTCATGGTCAAAGAATGCAATAATGAGGGTCAAATTAATTTAATAATATTAGTTTTGGGTGCAAAACATTATGGAAGACATGAGCATAGGTTCAAATAATTATGGTAGGTTTTCACTATTGTGACAGCCTGGGAAGTGTTTCTGGTTTGCTAGCTGTGGACCTTCCCTGGGCACGTCCACCTAGTTAGCTGATGCCTGATCACCTGCTGAGAACCTGTATAAGCTGAAGAATCCAAGCTGGCGCTCTCTCTCATTCTCCTGGAAGCCTGGGGCATGCTGGGCCCAAGCTTGTTTGTAGAAGACCCGGCCAGTTGATGTGAAGCGCACTGATGTTTCCAAATCTCCTTTATTTGTGTTCTTTTCTTTATTTTTTATACATATCCTGAACACACTATTAAGGAAACACCATAAGAGCTGAAGGAAACAAAACAGAACAATGTAAAATAGGGAGGGAAAAAAAACCTCAATTAAATCAACAATAGCACCAGCCAAAATGGGCACTTTTTTGTGAATATGCAGTCAACAACCATTTAAAAATTCATGATTAACATTTTCTTTCAAATAGTATTGACCTTTTGGCATTAGCTGCTCAAATAAAGTTAAAATACAGTACTTGCTCCTACTTCTGGCTGCATGCATGCAGGAGAAACCATCAATCTGTCTCACACCTACAGCTCATCATGTCATTTTACTGATGTAGTTCCTGCTTTAGCAGTATCAAATTAAAGGTCCCAGGAAGTGAAATAATCATCAAATTAAAAGCACACAAACAGCATTGATTCAAACATGGCTCACTCTGGGTCCTTTTACACTGTTCTTGTATTACGTTGTGTTTCATTTTAGCTCTACCTTGCTTCCTGTTGCAGGTAGTCTGAATTTGTGTTGTACTCTTCACACACCCACCCCACACTGCTGACTACAGACCCAAAATATTATGGTTTGTTTGAGCAGACTTTGTTAATAAACTTATGCATTACAGTATTTTGAACGTTCACTGTGAGTCCTCCCTTCTTTGTTATGCTCTTCCACGTGCTGGGCATAACACTATGAAGAGAAACTGAGTTGCCTTGGCAGAGGTCTGCACTCTGAGTGTTGTCTAGTCCATTTCTGTATTTGATGGGAACAGATGCCAGGAACATAAACAATTATTTCACATGTATGGCTGCTGCTCATTTCCAATGCTTGTCCCTAGGAGTAATGAAAGACTATGACTGTGAACTTAAAAGTTCATTTTAAGCCCATTTGTAGCATCCTCTCTATTCTGGATGTGATTCTCTGAGTGAGGCCAGTGGATCCCTGGCAACATGGTTCACAGAAATTACTAAAATTAAAAATCCAATGTGTGTGTGTGTGTGTGTGTGTGGGGGGGGGGGGGTGTATTCCACAAAATGAGAAAAATAATTGACCTAATAAACAAAATGATCATAAACAAGATAAGTAAACATGAGTGAAGTCATCCACAAGAATAAGTTAACTAAATAAGTAAACAAAAATTAACAAAAAAGTAACCAGATCTGCAAAATGAACAAAATAATCATAATCATAATAATCAAGAACAAACTTAACAATAAAGAATGAATCATGTGTCCAGCTCATATGTCATGTAATCCGTTCAAGGTTAGAATATTTTTTACGGCTCTACTTATTTTTTTCTTTCTGTCCAAAATTGGCTCTTTGAATTGTACGTTGCCCACCCCTGGCTTAACAGCTCTTTTGCCTAAATTACAGCCTGTCCTTGAACAATCTAATATACCGGTAAATGAGGAGCTTTACAATCTAGGGATGGCATCAATAAAGAGTACTTTATATTTCTTAAAATTCACCAAAACTTTGGAATTTTGGATCAACCAAATTACAATTCTTATTTTTCTCTATATTTTTGGGGATCAACACTGTACCCACAGCACTTGAAATACAGAAACAGTGTTGGCAAAGGGACATGTTAACAGCAATAAGACTAACAGTCCTGAAGGGAAACCTAGACATTTTCACTCCTCTTTTAATGAGTGGTCTGCCCGATTTCTTCAGGACAGCAGGTTAAGCACATATTGATGTAGCGTAAATCATTACAAGAACAGAGATATGGTATTCTCTGATCGTAAGTGACATTAACAGCATTCCAGGGCAAGTGGGCACCAGAGTAACTTGACAAACATCAGTTCACAAATTCAATAACAATGACAGGAAGAGAAATGTGTGTAGAGCTACAGTACAAAAACATTCAAATCCTTTATGTATCACTTGAAATTAAACACTGATTTGTTTAAATTATGATGATGATGATTATGATGATGATTATTTGATGATGATTATTATTATGATTATTATTTGTTCATTTTGTTTATTAATTTTTCCATTTCTTGATTTTTTTTCTTTTTTTTCTGTTTTGTTAATTTCCCTGATTATTTTGTTGCTTTTGGTAAATTTATTGATGTTTTTTTCCCTTATTTTCTACATGTTGTTCATTTCTGTTCATGTTTTTAAATTATTTGATTCAATTTTGTGATTTTGGTTAATTTTTCTGATCATTTTAGGGAATTTTTGTGAATTATTTTGCTTATTATTTCTGTTAATTTTTGTCCATTTTCTTGTGGATATGTATTTACCTAATTATTGTTTATTTTCATCAATATTTTATAAATTTTTGTAACCATTTTCATTCAACTGATTTACAATTTTAGTTGTTTTTGAGATATTTTTGTTCATTTTCCTGATCATTTTTACTCGGGTTTGTCTTAATTTTGTAAAATTTCTGATTTTGTTCAGAAGTGTTCTTTTTCATTGTCTATGTTTTTGTGTATTTTTAATCATGTTCTGTACAATATCATTATTCTTGTTTATTTTCTTGATTATTTAATTAATTTTGTCGATTATTTGTTTCAGTTTTTCGTGTTTTTGGGCACTTTGGATTTTTCTTCTTTTTGTTGAATTAGTTCTAATTTTGTTCATTTAAATTTATTAAAGCCACAAGAGCCACTGGGGAGGGGTGTCTTTCGAGCTGCAGGTTGCAGACCTTTAATCTAATCTGACCATGTTACACTGTCAGTTTTTAGAATCACATGAGTTAGATGACCTGTCACAATATTTCCAGAGAGGAGCTTCTGTCAACATTGGCAACATGTTACCAGTAATTCATCTCTTCTCTTTGTTCTTGAAGATTAAAATGAAATTTGTGATTTCTATGGCCAATGTATTTGACTTACACAGTTTTCACAGTCCATTACAATGGTGAAATTGATTCAATAGATATGATGACTTGGGTCTTTTTTATAGGGTTTGGCTTGATTTGGCCTGTCTAATGCACCTGTTGTTAATTTCATTTGCACCAGTGCAGGTGAAATTGGTTCAGTCATTTGGACTTCCTAACTGATATCCCTGAATTTCAACTGCTTTGTGTTATACTACAATGACAAAGCATTCCCTTTATTTTTTTGAGCAGTGTATATGGACGCCTATATGCAAAAAGAATTTTTTTTTTTCTGATGACTATGATCATGGCCGTATCTGTTCTGTTTTCTTGATTTCTTAATAAAAGTGCATGTAGCAGTCACTGTGCAAAATTATAAAAACAAAGTATTCCAATTTTGTAAAAGGACAAACCTTATATTTCGTAACTGACTTGTCCATTCAGCATTTTTAATCAGCATTTCCCTAAATGTAATTCCATGTATTTCCTTAATTTTCCTCCAGATACAGTTTCACACAAGCTGCATTCTTGTTAACTTCTCCTTTTTGACATTTTAGTCTCACAGTTCTCAAATCATAATCAAATCCTTCTACAACCCCAATTTCCAGTGCAGGCGGGAGGTTATATAAAATGTAAATAAAATAAAAGTAATTGGCACAGATCAAAAACAAGTGGAGGAGCATTTGACAACTAATTAGATTAACTGACAACAGGTCAGTAACATGACTGGGTATATAAGGAGCAGACCCTCTCAGATGAAGAGATGGGCAGGGGTTCACCAATCTGCAACAAAATACATCTAAAAATTCTGGGATAATTTCAGAAAAATGTTCCTCAAGGTAAAATTGAGAAGACTTTGAAGAGCCCACCATCTACAGTGTATAATATCATCAAAAGATTCAGAGAATCAGGAGGAATGCTGAAGGCTAAAACTGTGTGCTCATGATCTTCGGGCCCTCAAGAGGCACTGCATTAAAAACAGACATGATTCTCTACTGGAAATCACTGCATGGGCTCAGAAACACTTCCAAAAACCACTGTCTGTGAACACACTGTCTGTGAACCCATGCGATCCACAAATACAAGTTAAAGCTGCAGCATGAAAAAAAGAAGCCATATGTGAACATGATTCAGAAATGCTGCTCTCTAGTTTGCTGCCTCAGACTATTTAAAATGAGCTTTGGCCTAGACATAACTGGAAAATAACTTGCCTTGATCTGCAAAGAAAACAGGTCTGATTACAGCATTGTCCCAAGCTAACAAATTTCATGCAGTTTTTTCCTGATCACAAAATTCAGTTTGACAGCATATGTGGCACTGTGTGTTTGAAAAGACAATTTAATATTTACCCCCTCCTAATTTTTGATTAAATAAGATGCTAAAGTAA
>JAQQAE010006391.1:0-16739 GCA_029823295.1 Pseudamia nigra
CACGTTGCCTCAGTCGCACGATTCTGCGAAAAAGAAAGTCTTCGCGATGTCTGGCTGTTTTTCAGAATCGTGACCGCTCCCCCTCCCCTTTCCCTTTTCTCTCTCTCTACCTCTGTCTTTCTGTGCGTGTCTCTCTCTTTTTCACTACACATTTTGAGTATTCCAAGATGTGAACTAATCCAGCGATTTCTGAGCTGTGTGGGACGATTGTTTAGCTTTGTGCCTTGCAGTAATTATATAGGAAGTTGTGGCCGTAGAATGCTGTTACAGTGCTTTTCAGACATCAAGTTTAGCAGAAAGAGAAGAAATTGGAGTGATCCTGGTAGCGCAGAGGAGGTTGAGAGAGAGAGAAAAGAAAGGCTCCAGTAAGTCAGCTTCCAACGGAATCCTCTCAGCACCGTGTCTCTCTGGCCCTGTGTGTTCTGCTTTGTCATGAATTCACAGTCTTCCTCTTGTTTGGGTTGTTTTTCTGGATCAGAACTGGTCCAATCAGGGCCTATTTGGAGCATGGGGCGATGGGTGAATGGAGCCCCTCCCTCCCTCTGTCTCTCCCCTAAAGAGAAACATGCAGCTCTGTGTTCTCCACTTTCCAAAATACAGCTGCTATGCAACAAAGTGTGCAAAAACAGCCAGGTGCCTGCCAGATATGCATGGATACTGCTCTCTCTCTCTCCCTCTCTCTTGCTCTCTCTCTCCCTCGCTCTGAGGTGGCGAGGCTTCTTCGATGAATGTGTTTGTTGCGGTGATCCCGCATGTTTTGTTTTCCTCCATACTCACCCAAATTTGCTCTTATGACTAAATGGTTGACTTCACTTAAGTGAACGGTTGATTTCTTTTGACGGGCTTTCATCCATTTACACACGCACACACATAAACTGATCCACGTGCGCTCACGTACTCACACATATACACTTTCTACTCACACAAACTTCAGCCCTGCAGTTTTATGAATGGGCTGGTTGTGAGAGACTGGCTGAGGCAGCACATTGAGTTAAGGGGAGTGAACCTTCATTCATGACAGTGGGGGACGTTATCCCACCACTAACAACAGCTAAAAGAGCCTGTTTGTTTGCCAGACAACATCTGACAACAATGTTATATGGCTTTTAAAGAAGTGGTTTTTTATGTATTTTTGGTGTGTGCGACATCATTTTCTGACATTTCCAACTTTTTCTTTCCATGCTCCTTTTCAGAGAGCGCATGATCATTTGGATTCATCTGTTATTTGAAATAAAAGTAGATAAATTAACTGGTTTGACTGATAAATCTAGCTGGTGAAATATTAACTTCAACGTATGTTTTTTTTTTTAACGTCATTTGATCTTCATGCACAGTCACTGATTAACTCCTTTAAATTTGATGTTTGTGAACCAAACTCATGTATTTAACACATAGACTATATATTGTTTTCTTTATTTATATTTTTGTTCATTTTAGGTATAACGTCATTCATGCTTTGTTCAGTCTTGTTGCTTATTTTGTTCAAGTCAAATTAAACAGGCAGTTAAAGGGTAACCAGTCATTTTACAGTGCTTTCATGTTACCACTTAACCACAACTACTGTGAGGAGAAAGATAGACATATACTGCAGATAAAAAAAACAGAAAGAAGTTGAAAACTTCCAACTCAGTCTGACTCAAGACAAGTGCAGCTGTCATGCAGACCTGCCAATCAAAGCCATAATATCTTAAAAATGAAGAAAATGTTTTAAAATGAAGCATCAGATCACTTATTAGTAAAATGAAATGACTGTGACTATGGTGATATGACTCAAACATTTGTTCAGTTAGTATTTTTAGAGAAAATTCAATGTACCTCGATAAAAGCCAGGGCCTTTTGGAGTCAGTGGCTGCTGGTGATGTTACAAATTTAAATTTTTCAGCATCAGCCTCATTGCGCTGCCCTAGTCCTCGCCCGCTGTTTTAACCATCTCCTACTATGACTTAGACAGTCAGTATCCTCTTCATAATAACTCAAACATTTGTGACTATCAGATTTTTCCTCCTCCAAACAGGCTTTAAAAAATCAGTTCACCTCCATTTGCAAGTAAATTTGTTTTCATCGAGTCCGAGGTTGTAATCATAAAACAACATAATATTAGTTTTTACTCATCTCCACCCGATCGAATCTAATGAAAGCAGCTTTTTAAAGGCCATGTAGCGTAATGGGTGTTTAACAGCTTCCAGTAGAGAAGTAAAAGCTGTCCTTCTCCATGTTGATTCAGAACAGCCCTGTCAAAGCCAGGGGGCCGGGGGGATTTGAAGCAGGCAGCACAGTCGAGTGTCAGCAGCATAGCTTTGTGAAAGGAAGGCAGTGTGTGTTTTATTACAGGAGCATCAGGGGAGGTGTGTGTGTGTTTGCCTGTGTGCGCAAGAAAAAGTTTGTACTAGTGCATCTCTGTGATGCTCATATGCTCCACTGTACATTTTTATGTCAGACTGTACAGCTCTCTGTGTGAGTTTGTGTTTACATAAGGATGGATGTGCTTGAATGTTCCTTACAGCTGAAAAATTCCAAATTTCAGCGATTACAGCACTAAAAGAGAGCAGGAGAGGCACCTCAAATAACAGGAGTACTCGTAGTAGTAAGACAGTTTTTCAGTGTACGACCAAAAAGATAAACGTGATAGGTAAATAGAAAAATCATCCGTTTCTTTAGACTAGTGCACAGGAGTAAAAAATATCTCTTATTTATGTTTCGTCTCAGACCTTATCATGGTATAGATTTTTGCCTGATGAAGATTTGATGTTTACATGAACATTTACTCTCGGGACCCAAGGAAAAAAATAAGACGTCCCCTAGTATCTCTTTTTTTTTACTGCAAATTAAGCCAAATGTGTTAAAGTCTTTCTGAATTTCATTTTTTAATGTAAAACATAGAAGATGTGTGATGGTTAACTTATTGAGTTCAATAATTGAACAAAATGAAGATGAACAAAGTAGTAAATAAACAACAAAAATGGCAAAAGGAAGTCAAAAATGAACAAGACAGGAACAAAATAATCCACAAAATGAATAAAAATGTGAAAAATATATAAAATAGTGCATAATATGAATGTAAATAAGAAAGAATAACAAAATAAACAAATGGATGAACCAGTCAAAAAAACAAGAGAATAAAAAATGTTCCACAACCCAGTTTGGGTCTGAACAAAATGTTTTTGTAGAGCTTCAGCATTCAGTCAGGAGCACAAACCCGCCTCTAAACAACGAAACACATCGGACATTTATCGTGACATGAGTTTGATGAGTAACTGAGATCAGTAGCTTCCCTGACCCCAGTAAACACAGGGCATTGTAATCTGGCCTATTTAAATTTATAATAAGAACATTTATTTTCATTGTCAGTTAATCAGTTAATTGCCTTTTCTGCAAAATGTCAGTTTCGCAAAATACTTCAAATGTGTTGTTCGGTCCCATTGACACAGAGGAGTAAAGAAACCCGAAAAAATTAAATTTATTACTTCTGTTGATTAATTGGATCTTCAACAATTATTCTCTTAACACTTTCACGCATAATATTCACTTCCTGCCCTGAGCAGGAACAAGGTGACATTAAAGTTATAGTGATTTAAAAAATTAAGGCAAAAATTAAAACAAAATGCAATAAGACAAAATAACAACATTTTGTCATAAAATTAACAAAATCGGCAGTAAAAAGAGGAAACATAAGAAGCAAAGGTTACAAAATATTGAGTCAGATGAACAAAATCAGAGGCAAAATGAACAAAATCAGCAGCAAATGAACAAATTGATCAAGAAAGGGAACCAAATTGGATGCAAAAAGAAGAAAAAAGACCGAGAATAAACATAATAAAAACAAAAAATAAACAAAATGAGCATTACAATCAAGAAGTTGCGAAGAAGGGAACAAAAAAAGATTTAAAAAATGAACAAAATAAATGAGTAAGTGAATTGAATTAGATGTAAAAAAATAATAATAATAAGGGAAATTAACAAAAATAAACCAAAGGAAATGCTTTAAATAATGAGCCAAAACAACAAAAAAACAATACTTTGAAATTGTGTGGTTGAGTCATATTTTATACACATTATCAAATAGTAATAAGGCATAATTCTGACTTATTTCACTAAACTGACTGGCCCTAATGGACATAATTTAACCATTTTCAACCACTACTTAAAATTTGTGGTATTATTTTAAAGATCGTTTGGAAAGTACCACCAGGCTAAAAATGTCATAACCCCATTTTTTTAGTAATTCATGCATGAAAGCATTGCAGCTGCATAGTTGAGAGTATCAGGTCGTATGCAAATGTTCATCTGTTTGCAAGTTTGCATTTCACCTTTACCTTCTCAGAATCATTCCCCCATTTTGAATTCCCTGCCCAACAGATGGAATTAATTAATAACCAGTCCTGTGCACCCTCTCCGTCCATTAGTGGTGCCACTCCCTGAGAAGTTGGACTTTTTTTTTATGTGCAACCAAGCAACCAATCAAAACTTGGCGGAATAAGGCTCTTCAGATGACTCTTATGAGGCAACCCTGGTTTTTACAGCCATTTCTTTGCCACCGTACTTAGTTTTCACCGTGTTTTCCACATTAGCCTGACAGTCCACACGTGCATGCGGTGACTGAGTGAAGGAGGTGGGGGACCTATAGCAACCTGCTGACACAGGCCTGTAGGTGTGTAGAACGAGTTGCGAGCCAGCCTATAGCTGTATCGATCCTCACCGATCCAGTAGAGGAGCAGGAGGAGATGGAGAGGGCTGATAAATGACTTGATAAAGATAAAGCGCAGATAAATCAGGATGAAGGTAGATAGTGAGGAGGAGGATGGTAAGAGGGGGGGGTCAAACATGCCGTGAAGCATTACGGTAGAGATTCTGATCAAGGAATTGAGAGAGGCTGAAGGGGATTGCGAGGAGAGATCAGAAGAGCAGGAACTGTGGATTTGGCATGTGCACTGATAATTTCACACAAGGTGTCCCGGGTTGTACGTTTTATCTTCCTCTGATAAGGTGAATTTCACACAGGGACGCACACACACGCACAAGTGCACATGGACAGGAACAAGCACGGAGACACACATACGCATCCATGATACCCTGGTGGGCGGTGGACGTTCATTATATCATTTCAGTAACAGCACGGGGGTGGATCGATCGCTACATTAAACATTAAGAGGGGACAGCTATATTGGGGGCTGAGGGATTGAGAGTGAGGAGTCAATATTGTTCGAGATTAATTACATCCAGCCATCGCTTGTGACGGGATGTCCCTCACACCGTACACGTCCCGGGACAGGGATGTATTGTATTGGGTCCACTAAACAGCAATGGGACGGTGAGATTTACGACTGCTGGACGGCCATTTAAAAAAAGCCTACACAGCACAAATGAAAGTGAAGTGGACAACAGGGAAAACGTGAACTGCTGATACATTTACTGATCAAGTCATTGATACTGGTGCAAAATTCAAAGTTCAATTTGGAGCGTTGCTCCACACATTGTCACAGTCCCCTGAAGACACACTGAAATGATTCTCTTGTGCCCAGAGTAGTTTATGTTCTTATCAATCACATACTTCATCTCGTCTTTTCACACATCAACCGGTGGCTTCTTCTTATTGGCAAAAAAGCAATTATTTGCGACACCAGTGTAAACAATCAGCCTGCATTCTTTGTTCATGACAGATATGTCAAGATACAGCTGTCAAAACAAGAAGGGGAAAAAAAACACTCGATTAGTGAAAAGTAGCAAAACCTGCCACGTCAAAATTGGTAATGCGGGTAGGATATATGACGCTGCAAGTGAACATTTAGTTCTTGTAGTTGATGTATTTGAAACAAAAAATTGGGAAGCATAAGGATGCAAGCAACCTAGACAAGGATCACATTTTCAATTCAGTCGTATTTGTATGGCACCAATCATAATCCAAGATTAACACTAGGTGCTTCGCAATTCAAAGCCGAAACCTCAAGGCTATATGGAGAGAAAACCGAGCAGGGGAAGGAAAAGCTTCCTTTAACGGGAGAGAAAAACCTCCAGCGGAGCCAACAGCTCGGGGTAGGAGGCCATCTGCCTCGAACAGCTGGGGTTAGTGGACAGAGGAGAGACAAAAGAAAAGAGTACAACACTGTGATGTCAAGACATCTGGGTCAAAGCTTCTCCAAAGCTGTGGGTCCTGGTCCTGCGGTGGACAGAACCACATGAGGATGGAAGGACAACTGGATCTCAGTCCAGTACAAAACATTACTACCACATAATGTTGTCTAGGTTTCCCCTTCTGATGCCAGAACAGCTCGAACCCAAGACATGAGCTGTATCAGACCTCTGAAAGCGGCTGACACATACTGAACTTGGACCTTCATGAATCTAATAATCAGTTTTTTCATCTGTAGACCACTTTTGTTGGGGTACTGTCCGCTGCAGGCTAGAACACCCAACAAGATCTTTACATTTCGATGCAATGACCCAGTCGTGTACCGTTACAGTTTGGTCCTCGTCAGTGTTGCTCGGATTCTTACTTAATTTGGACAATTTGCTGATTTTGGTGCAACACCACTTGCTGCCTAATACATCGACCCACTGACAATTGGAACGATGTGATCAACATGTTCCCTCCACCGTTAATAGTCATAATCTCATGGCTGATCGGTGTAGGAATGTATGATTTATCCTCAAATATCTAAACGGCCACCCATGGCACAGTCAGAACTATTTCAAATTTGCTATTAATTATTTGCAAAATCATTAGTCAATTCTTTTTTGTCAACAATGGAAATGATGATTTGGCACTTTACGTATTCAGTTTTATGATGCTAACTGCTAAAACATGCTTGAAAAGAATTAAACACCCCAAAATCACTTTAAGGGTTAATGTTTTGTGGTAACATATGATGCCCAAAATAAGATATTATATCTTCAGCAAAACAATTTTGTACTTTATAAACCTGAAAATAATTCTTTCAATTATGAACTTGCTCAGGAGAACCAGTAATATAATGTCAAAAGCAGGTAAAAATATCTTTAAAAACAAAAAAGTGTCAAACAAATTAAATACAGTACATCAATCTAGCCATGGTTTAAGATATTTCTTCTCAATTATATTTAGCTTTTTGCCATATAATATTTATTGATGTCATTTCAAAGCCTAAGGAGCTTTTATAGGGAAAAAATGATTAAAGAACCAGAACTTTCCACCCCTTCAGACAAACCCTGCAATGTATTTCTAGTTTACAAAGGGGAACTGAAACTTTGATGTTTGCAAAACTCACTGGCCTGACTGTTTCCCATGTCGAGTGTCATTCATATCTACATCCTGTTAGCCAACGCAATATCAAAACGTTTTAACGGCCAAAGAAAATTCCATTTAAGCCCAGGCCTCGGTGCTGTCCGGGCCACTCATCTGTCCTGCTGATACCATTGTACTTTCCATCAATCTCGTTAGGCTCGTTTGGCAGGTATCTGACAACCATTCTTTAAATATTCAAGGAGCCTGAACCATTATCAGATGAGAGAGGATGACCTGTAAATCAGATAGAGCAGACACTAATGGATCCAACACTCGCGCGCTGCCTGAGCAGACAGATACCGAAGCCACTCCGAGGCCGATGGCTCTCAGACACGGGGATGAATTTGTCCGTTCTGGCTGCTCACTCGCAAATTCAAATTGATACGTACTTTGTTTTAGCTTTTAGTTACATTACAAACCAATCAATTCAAATCAATCGTTAAACAACAAAGCTATACTATTTAACATATCCCCCACTTTGTCATATGTTTTGTTGACTTGCGTGCATACATTCTGTCATACTGTATGTTCCAACAAATTCATAAATGTAACAGCCTGTTTCATTTGATTGCTCTCCAGTGACCACATATCCACTTGACTCATGATCAAATTTGACACAAAATCTAATATGAACAATACGACGTCACACAGAAAACTTCCATCACATTGTTACTGCACTGTACTAATCCTTTACTTAGTAGTATGTAGTTATAGTCAGAGGTGGGTAGTACTCCGTTATATGCGCCTGAGTAATACTTCCCAAAACAAAGTACTTCTGAGAGAGAATACTTTTTACTCTTGCTCAGTTACATTTGTGATGAAAAAAATGTACAGTACTTCTGCAGCTAGTGACAGAAATGAACAAAATCAACACTAATCAACAAAATAGTTTAAAAATGAACAAAATACGCAACAAAATCAGCAAATGTGAAAACAGTTAACGAAGTAAATTGATTTTAAAAAAAGAGTCAGATATAACCAAAGAAATTTTTAAAAAATCAACAAAGGCACAACAACACTAGCAAAAATTAACAAAACACTCAAGCAAATTAACGTCCAGAACCAAACGAGATATGTGTGAAAACATCCTGACTCAAAATGCGTCTCAAGCGATTAAATGTGCCTTTTTATTTTAGTGTGATAGATCCTTGGGATTTGAATTTGCAGGTTTTTGTTTAACTGTCTCCCTTGCTGTGTGCTGAATTCTCTCCGTCTTCCTGAATGTGCAGTGACCTGAGAAGCACA
This sequence comes from Pseudamia nigra, assembly GCA_029823295.1. Taxonomy (NCBI): domain Eukaryota; kingdom Metazoa; phylum Chordata; class Actinopteri; order Kurtiformes; family Apogonidae; genus Pseudamia; species Pseudamia nigra. The sequence continues at coordinate 8,504 of JAQQAE010006391.1, forward strand.
CATACACACACATGTGCAGCATATGTTTCCACGCACCAGTGGAATGGCGGGATCGACGCTCCGCTTGAAATGGTCTGGATTAAATTGTATCACCCTGCTTACCTTCTCTTTCTCTCTCTCTGTTTGTCTCTGAGTTTCTCCACAAACACTTTGGTCATGCTCCCAGTGTAGACTTTAGCATTTTTCATACTGTGCTGTCAGCTTTTCATATTCCTCTTTCTAGTGAAATTAGAAGCTAGAAACGGTGCCTAAATGTTTTCTGAGAAAGCAAACCATTCCGTGTGTGCAGAACTTTTAAAACTGCCATTAAAGTATAGGTTACATCCAACTCCTAATGCATGTGTTGACAGTCAGAAATTTCAAATTACACTCCTGCTTTTCCCTGACATGCTCCCTCTCACCACAATGGAGCCATGTTTTCAGCTTAATAAGTAATATTATTTTCCAACCTTTATGAATCAATATCTTCCTTTTTAACCTTTAAACCCAATGTGGCATAACTGGCATGATTGTTTTTATCGGTCTGACAGCACAACCACACATCCCAGTTTGCTTTATAGGGAAGCCACGTGCCGCTTGCACCGCACATGCAAGATATGAAACAGACCTCCTCACATCAGTAAGACTGTCCCTTCGAGTGTAGGACCTGAATTTGACTATTTGTACAATTGGACCCATTAACTGTGTATTTACATTATGCTCACATGTCCTTTGGTTTAGTAAGATCCAGTCACCCTGTGTGACACGGGGGCTCATGTTCAGTGAGTTATGGTGAACGAGCCTGTCGTGTGCTGCAGACTTCCAGAGGCTTAAAAGTTGGCCGAGTCACACATAAACATTCATTGTAAGACTCTCCAGATCCACTCCTGTCTTCAGACTGGATTTCCCTACTCCAGGACCTTTAATGGTAGGAAATATTTTGTCTAAAATAAGATGGAGTTCAAGGCAAGGTCCCTTCTTACAACAGCTCATTCAAGTTTAGGAGTTTTAATCCAGATTGTGTCTCTCTAATCAGTGACTACTCGATCAATGCTGTGAATCTCACCATTAAATTGATCAAAAACACATTTGCTGACTCATAATCTACATATAGTTATGTTAGTGGAGGAAGATCTTACTTAAGTCCTGCGCTACATCAGAGCATATTTTGTCTGTACTTTACTTACATTTTATGCAACTTTGTCATATTATTACATTTTTCCTGCAATTTTACTTTTCAAATTTTACTTTTTCAGTCACAGTGAAACCGAGGTTCCGAATGTTTCAGGTTTAATTAACTGTCCTGCTTCTGAGGCTAAATAAACTAATTGAAATTCTCTTAGTTTAAATGGAAAATCTATTGTCACAGAGCTAAAAACAAGCCTATTTTGTGACCTTGTGAAAAGTTGACATCTTAGAGAGCTGCCCTTCTCCTTTCATGTTCATTTTTTTTTCTTCTGTCACTATCAGTTCAGCTTAACTGATTATTAAGCTTATTATGCCAACGCTGTCAAAACATATAGAGATGTTACTGGTAGTGGATGCAACTTTCAGCTCCGAGTTAAACCCTTAGAAATAATGTTTAAAACTTAATGCGAAAACGTGCAGTCCGTTCAAGAACAGTTCACCTCGTAGGCTGGAGGTTGGGCCTGGGAGTGACATAAACTCTGAAATCATCCACATTCCAGCTGCAAAGTCAAAAAATCAAGGACACTTGCAGGAAAGTGTATAGACAACGTGATAACAACTCTACATGGTATTTTGCACATACTATGAACATGCCAAAAGATAAAAGTTGAACAGTGCTTTGCGTATGACTGACATGCTGTGCAACAAGTACGACAGAAATAAGCAGCGTTCATTCATTTGATGTGAGTGGAATTGAATTGTTAAGTCGGAGTTGGTTGGGTTACTCTGAATTTGAATTTGGTAGGCATACCTAAATGTAGCCTAAAAGATGGAAATGACTAATACCTATATTTATATGTTAATACCACATTTATTCATTAATAGAGTTGATTTTTTTAACTTGGTATTTACCAACTTTGCTGGTCTCTTCGATCCAGTTTCTAGTAAAACATACATAGCAGAGCTTAGGAACTGGCAAAGCACTCTGGGACATCGCTGTCATGTCTTTGTCAGCAGAACTGTAAACAAACATAGAGGAAGACCGGCATGGAACAGCACAGATTCAATAGCAAGAAAAAAAAATCCACATAGAATGAACCGAGACAAGTTAAGTTGAGAAATTAAACGAGGAGGTAAAAGAGTGGCATGTTCAGAAAATAAGCTACATTTCCCTCGTGGTACATGTGCGACAAATTGTATTTATGAAGCTAAGATGCTTCTCTGTCTCTCTGCTGCACACTTTGCATCATAATAGTGTCAAGTAGAAAAAAGCATCATTTAACACTAATCATGTTCATTGCATTTTAGGTGTTTCAGGCCATTTGTTAGCTCTGACATCGTCACTCCTTCTAATCTAAAAAAAACTGCACCATCCAGCTTCCAACAGAGTCATGATAACAGTTGTCGGAATCAATAACACAGCAACCAAACATGCAAAAAGCATCTAATATTGAAACGTTTGGTTCAAAACGGAGGTATCTGTATGGTGAGCAGCATGAGTTGTACATGGGTCAGAAATGCATCGCATTCCCAATCCCTATTGCCCAAATTGACTCCAACCTGTATTGTTATGGTTTTGTAGGGTCTATTAGTTCCAGAATTATTGATTAATAAATATGTTGTTAAGTGTAATATTTACTGGCTTTTCTTTTCCCGTTTATCCAGTTTCTAGTAAAAAAGACAGGTCGCTCATTTCAAACATACTTAATACATTTTCACTGTCAAATTTTGGGTGTGGTGATATTGGCTGACTATCAACTTTTTGTGCTCGAGTCTTTAAAAATCACTTGACATCTATATCAAACAGCATAACATCCTGAAAATTCTACAGCAGCAAAATGCAACATTGCATCAGTGGTATTAACCATAAAATATCTATGTAATAATAGACAGATATTGTCCCATAGGGAAATTTGTTTTCGCAGTCCGTCAACATGTAACATAATGAAACCAAAGACCACATGACATCCTACGACGCACACCCAGCCTGTTCCAAAACTACACATTTACTTCTGCTTCTCATCAAGTGCATTTTGCCGCCTTTTGTTTTTCTCAAGTCAACAAACTCAGTACCAGCACCATGAATCCAGTGGTATTTTTCTAGATATTCCCACTGCTGCCGTATGGTGCAGCTAAGAGGCCCATTGTGTGTGTGAGTGTGTGTGTGTGTGTGTGTGTGTGGGGGGGGGGTGTCATCCCTTCTCCTGCGATTTGTTTGTGGTAACTGCCTGTTGAATAGAACCCCCCTCACCACGTAATGATCCCTCTACTTCCTAAAGCACTCAGCCATGACCATCACCTTTCACCCCGTGTCCTCCCCCTCTCAGGGACACATTTACATATGTAAAAGTCCATCTCAACCCTGCCTTTAGATGGGGGTCATCTTTAAATGTAGCGCTTAGAAAAGGGTGTGAAAGGGAGACGTATAGAATGCTGCAAAATAAGGAAGGAGGAGCTAAGATGTTTGGATTGAAGAAGAGCCCCGTGACCTTATCAGTTTAGGAGGTGCTGGGTGTCAGAGCGCGCAAAGTGTTAAAGGAAATGCGTAAATTACAGGCCGTGGAGCGCTGAGCCGATGATGCGTACCTTACCGTACACACCCCTGCGTTATCTCAAATAGTTTTAAAAGGGTAGCAGCTATTGTATACTGTATCTGTCTTTGCGGTTCTAAACACTTCTCAGATTCTCTGTGCACTGTGCTTAAGGTCATGAACTAACCCTCTGTCTTGATGTAGAGACGAAACTATGAAATATGAGGATCTCTGTGAACGGGTGATGTAACATTTAACAAAGCGGTTACAGGAGGTCATATTGCCCCCAAATAAAAGCAGGAAGAGACGAGAATGTGAAGAACATAACTCTCCCTGGATCCGTTTACAAGACTGCCACTGCCTTATAAACTTTAGCTGGAAATTTGACATAAGTTGGAAAGGGAGATTTACGGTAATATGCTGGAATATCTAACAGCGTGCAGAGGCCACCGTTTTTTTTTTTTTTCAATTAAATCATAATCTTGGAATCAGATTCATTCACAAATTGGTGTTTTCTAATCTCACCATCAGTCAAGCCATATTTTTAGCAGGTTATAATTTGTTTCATTTCCCACTTGTTCAAGTTGTCAAATTTCCCCTTAGCTCACTAGTTATCAACTGTTTTCATAAAATATTTTGTCATTGTAGTTTTTACAGTTGTATTGTGTTACACTTCCTGTTGTTAAATAAAAATTTGCATTTTTCTGAACAACTATTGAACTAATAATGAAATGAATGTGATTCCAAATGCTGTGGGTGTGTTTTCAATCCAATGATGTAGATAAAACATATGTAGGCATGTTGTTGTCAGGTGTAAATCATATGATGGTGGAAATGAGGTGCTTGGTGGAGGTCTGGAAGATGGGCTCAGTCATTGCCTCTTGTTGTGTTTTTATCTGCATTAGTTTATTTATTTTATTTGTTTGTTCACAATATAACTGGAAAAGTTATGAACGGATTTGGATTAAATTCTCAAGACAGGTTAGGAACGGTATAAAGACTAACCGGTTGAATTCTGCGAGTGATCTGGATCATCGTCTGGATCCAGAAGATTTTTAAAGGATTTTTCACCAAATTGTAGTGGAAAGTCTGCTGATTCAGTAATGTCTCCACAGATTTCAGGTATCTTCTACATTTATGGAGCTGGATCCAGAAAATATGTGCCATTGTGGAAATATTACTTTTCATGAATAACTATTGATTTCTTTCTGGGTGCTTTCTAGGTTATAATATTGGTCAAAAGATAGAAATTTATGAACAACAAACATGTAGCTATGTAGACCTTTTTCACTGACATTTGAAATTTCAGCGACCTTGTGTTCTTCAAGATACTTAATTATTATGTATAATTAGAGACTCACATTTGATGATTAAGCAGACTGATGTTATGACTTGAAACATTCCTTTGTAAAAAAAAAAAAAAAAAGACTTAAAACAGAGGAGAATTTTGTGGACTAGAAATAATGCCTGGGTAGATTTTATTTGTTTGGCTATTTTAGGTTCAAATCCTGATACTGGTATTAATACTGGTATTTTAAAAACGTTTGCCAACTTCAGCATCAAACAATCTAATTTGAAACACGAGTACAACAGAATACAAAAAGCGTCGTTACACCCAAACTGATGCTCATTTACCAGATGAATTAATATGCTGAATGACACAGTCCCGTCCACACACAGCTGACGCCTTTCCCAGGCCGACGCGTTCCAAATGGAACATCCTCATAAACCAGGAGCCACATCAAGGGCAATATTCCTGCCAATTGCATTAATGGCTCTACTTGGCCTCATTGTTAGTGGACTTGTGTACACAGTCTGAGGATTGTTTGCAGTTCATGACCATGGCAGAGAAAGGGGAGAATGTCAGTAGACTAGTATTATTATCAGAGCGGCGGTCATGTGCCACCCTCTGTGTACGGGCAGACGAGCTGTCGCAGACTTAGAGGAGGCTGGAATCCCATCGCGTCTGTCTGGGAAATCTGGGTAAATGCTCTTTAATCCTGCTGATCCTCCACTAAAGCTAACACTTCCTCACCTGCCTGCTTGCCATGGGAGAGTGAGTACAGCCCAAAAATAGGGCAGTTATTAAGATGAGCTGCGCTGTTTGATTTGTTTGCTCACCTAGTCACAGCATACATGATCCCATTGTCGTAGGTTCAAGTGGAACAATTTGGATACAGACATGTATGTTTAAACTGCATCAGCGGAAATACCTAAGAAGTCCTTGAGAACACATTCACTTTACAGAGTTGAACTATGTTTGGAGCACATTAATGGTAACTATGTGAGTATGTTTTTCTATCCTGAACATTTAAATGATCGTGTAAGCTATATCAAGGAGGAATTTCTTCATTAAAATAGCAAAATCCTTCCAGACCTATGAAATATTTTTATGACCTGAGTACTTACATCACATTTCCAGCCATGTTTCGGTCTGTATGTTTAGTGATATCTCATTTTAGTTGCATATACTTCATTAGAAGGCAATAAGAATATATATTATGAGATGTAATGTGAATAAAATTCACTGCAAATAAAACCTTGTCTATAAACATGACTTTAATCTGCAGTGGTGAAATCAACGTCACATCCTCTGTTTCTGCATCTTCAATGATTGTTTTAAATGAAAGATCCTGGGTGGCAGAAATATTTTGGGTTTATTTTCTGTCCATTGCTCATAGAAGTAGGTGGGAATTTAGTTCTCATCGTCGAACAACAGACTTTGTCAAATTGGGAGGGTTTAGAAAAAAAATCTGTGATAGTGAAATAAAAAAATGTCATTTCCTGATTTCTATATCTGTGTCTGTTGTCTGTCTATTGCTTAGCAAAGTAGTCCTCACATTCCCTATGCAGCCACACACACACACTTTTCTCCTTCTTTTTGTGAATGGGCTACAGCGTATAATTACCTGGGCTGACTTTCAGTGTGGCCTGCTCTGTCAGCTCCACACCCACTGCACACACACACACACTTTTACAAACTCACATTTAAATACATGCGCAGTAATATAGACTGGCTGAGATTGCTAAAACACACACATCCAGACTCATACGCACACATAAATACAGGCCTCCCCAGCTGGACGTGCACAGCTGCTGCTGTTTACCCTGTCGGGACCAGAAAAACATCCTGTACAGTTCTCCGGGTGAAAACCTCCCCTCACATAATAAACACAAGCCCTCGGCACAGTTTGAAGCTCCACTTTGGGTGGTTTTTGTGGCCGTCAAGGCAAAGGTCCCCTCCAGCAGTTCAGCTTGACAGACAGTTCAGTGTGTCAGCGATTGAGAAAATGCATTTGGGGAAATATCAAATGGCAAAAAAATACAGCAAGCTTAGTTATTGCCTTTTCTGTCCCTACATTCTAAAATCTAAAAGCAACAACAAACATCTGGATACCAATAGGAAAGAATGGTGTATATGCTGTTCTAACGGAGGTGTGACAGTGGCTTTCATCAGTCAAAAGACAACGCTTTGGCCCGTAGAGCTGTTTAGGTTTGAGCGTCACTTTGACTGGGGAAGTTTTGGCTGCTGTTGTGTCTGGAACAGTGAAGAAAAGTGGGCGAGGACACGCTGGGCTTCCAACTGACTGCTGGAATGCAGTCGTGTGTGAACGTGTGTTTTTGTGTGCATGTTCTCCTCCGTGTCTATGTAGTTTTTATGAACTGCTACGTTGATACGTGTCTGTCTGCCTCTCTGTGTTTTGCAGCTGACAGTCACTTAAGCATTTTAGCTGGCATGTAAAAGAGATTCCTGTGCAGACAGAAGTATTTGCTTTTGCCTTTGAGCCTAACGACAGTAGTATTGGGCTGGGCTGAATAAAGAGGAACGTACAAAGCCTGTTGCGTGTGTGCCAACTCTCATCTTCTGTTTACTGTCTTTTGTAGCGGTGGCATTTCACAGCCCTCCAGTCACTATAAAGAAGGAACCGCAGAGCCCTGGTTCTGACCCCAGTCAGTCCTGTAGCCACAAGCCGAGCTTCAGCTACTCCAGTGGAGAGCAGTGCCTTTATGCCAGGTTTGTCATTTCCTTCTCATGAACCATTATTTGAAGTGTAGTTATATGAAAAGCTTTTTAATAAACTACATTACATACAATATATGACACGGTCTGGGTTTGGAAAAGCATACAAGTGAAGCAAAGCCATGTCCTGCTGTGGATTAAAGTCACCAGCCACATAAAAACTCATCATTGGACAGAACTTTCTGATGGGCAACCGAAGCCACCAGACTCGTTTGATAAAAAGCATTAATGTCATCTCAAGAACATGAGTTGTTGGTCGACTTTAGTTACGTTTGAGAAAGAGCTTAGTGTGACTGAATGTGGAGAAAATATTGCTGTAGGATACACAGAATTTTCTAAATACACCTTTTTTATCTTCTATGTCCTGTCCACAGCAGCACATTACTTTGCTGTAATGCTGCATATATTCTACTTTATTATTGATCTCTTTCAGTATATTTAGGTATACAGTATTTGGGTAACCTAAGCAACATGTGCTTTCTCCTTCTCACAACAACTTACAGTATATAGTGACACTGGTGAGTTGTCATGCATAAGTCAGTACAGCTAAACACTGACCACACTGACTCTCCCCCCC
>JAQQAE010006392.1:0-16738 GCA_029823295.1 Pseudamia nigra
CTGCTGTAGTGAGTGGCTGGAAAGAAAACCTGCAGTGTCTCGGCCCTTTGTGGCAATGATTGGACACCCCTGGCCTACACCATACTGTGCTTAATTCCATATATTCAAAATACTGCAAAAACATTACCGCGAAATAAGCAACATTGCAGTGTTGCATATTATTAGTGCTACGGTTACGGTTATGGTGAGGGGTTAGCGTGGGGCAATTTGCACTACTAGCATACTATTTTGACAGTATGGTAAAATGGCAGTGCACAGGTTCTAAAAGTGTTTAAGTCAATAAAACTTTTAAACTCTTAAATAAAATAAAATTCCAAATTTATAGAATAAGTAAATCCCAGAGAAGTGGAAATGATAACTGGATGATGTGTTTGGCACTTGGTCATGTTAGCTTCAATCACAGAGCTACAAGCTATACTTGTAGCTACATCGCCTTTTCAAATGCTTCATTAAGTTTAATGTGTCTACACCTTTGTCAAGTCAAGTGCTGCAGTCAGCTTTCCTGGTGAAGTAAAACCACACTTTCCACTACTTTGCTTCAGACATTTTAACATATTTTGCGTGTTAGCTAGGCTAACTAAGCAAAATACCTGCTCCTGTTAGTACAGCCTACTACTGCTTGTATTGTCTGTGTCTAATCACCAGCCAGCAGTAATGAACAGAACACTGAGCACAGAAGGTAGACACGATTCTGCATCGTTGGCTCTGATGCTGCATGGCACTGAAATGAGGCACTGAAATCTGCAGTAGGAACCATACTGGTACCATATTGGCACTGGATTTTGTCCCCAGTCTGTGGTACTGAATCTTTCCTGTTGCTTCTGGACCATTCACTTTCACTTTGGAGTTCACTCCAGCTCTCATCTCCTGTTGGATTTTGTGCTTTCTATGCACATTTTTCCATAATTAGATAGTGGGACTTGGTTTTATGTGACAGCAAGCGTTATTTGTGGTGAAAGAAAGCCCCTGTAGTTCATGGTGGTTTGCTTATTTGGCATGGCTATTTAGATCTGGAGGTAGAGTGACTGAAGATGGAGGAACGGGAATGACCGGAGCATTACTGAGGCCTTATGAGAAGAGGGGCACATAAAAAAAGCACATAATTACAGGGGGGGATATGTAATTACAGTCAATTGTCATCCTGTTTGCTCATACAGGATTAGCTTTTTATTACCTCAAATCTTATTTTTGTTCTTTTAACACATTTTACAATCTCGTTTCATCCTGTTTTTCTTTTATTGATCTTCCTTCATTCCTGTTTCCTCCAGAGCAATGAAAAGGTGGTTTCAGTATAAAATTTTGGAATGGTAAAAACAACAGTACCCATAACAAAATAGTACATAAGTAATTAAATCAGATTCATGTGGAAAAGAAAAGGCTCTTATGAAGGATTAGCAGTAAAATGGTATAATCGTTTTGTTATGAAGATGTAAGAAAGAACGCTTTAAACAAGCTGAACAATTTCCTATTGTTTCATAGTCCAGGAACCCAAGGTTTTTCTACTGTACAAATATACTTCGAGACACACCTTCTCTCTTTTCTCCCAGGAGGGGGAGGCAAGTGGTGAGCTAATGAACTTGAAATGACAATGACTTATTTAGCTTGCATTTCTTCCACTCAGGCGTAACAGAGGGCATTTCGGTGGAGCCCCTCTCGTCATTTCATTCGTCTTATTTGCTTCCCCTCCATTGCTCCCACACTATTTTCATCTCCTCTTCCTACCCTGCACAGTCTTCTCATATAAATATTTTACATCTTCCAAATGAACTCTGTCAACTCAAGCTGAGTGCACAGAGTCCCGCCTTGTGTGTTTTTAATGTGTCCCAGAGAATTTTTTTTAATGTATTTCAGTATGTATTTAAATATACTGTAAGATGAGGCCCATTTGCAAAAGAGGTGTGCTGCTTACTGTACTATGCTTATTCCTTATTGTATATTTTGACACATATTTTCATGACATATGTTTTACATATTGTTTGGAATTGTTTTCCCATCATACAACGTGACTACGAACAAGTTATTTATATCACCCTCCTAGCTGGTGCTGGATGACATGTAGTACATGAGCTCAGAGTGGTTTAACCGTGTGCCAATCAATGAGGGCTATAATTACTAAATTATTTTTAAAGAGATAAACATTCCACACAGGTTCAGTTAGTAATAATTACTGACAACTGGTGATGAAGCTGCAGAATGCAACCAACTGGAACACCTCCTCACTGCATTTTCTACTGTGACTGCAAAAACACAAAAAGCCCTTGTTAGAGCATCTTAGTTTTTGTTATTTTGGGCTTTTTTGTTAAGGAGATATATATAGTACAGTAATGTACTTTAATGCTGGATGCAGGTCAGGTCAGGTATGAGGGCAGGCGGCAGCAATGTGGCTATTTGCTGCATCCACATGGTGTCCCCACTCCCGCAGTCTCTTGGCCACCGCCCAGGCCTGCACCAGGCCTATGGACCATTCCTCCATATACTGTACTTGGGATGGGGGTGTGTTTCTGTTCCCACAGTCCTGTGTTCCCATCTATAATCTAACTCTATAATAGAGAGAATGTCTGTCCTGCAGTCAGCATCCAGGCCTCACAAAAATATAGTGAGACTAGAAGGGCGAAAAGTGAAATACTCTTAACTTCTTCCCAGTTCTCTAACACCGAGAGCACCACATCGTCTTTTCCACCAAGTTCATCACTCCCGGTGCAAGGCCAAGTCAACGACTGGCCTCTGCCTTGCAATCAGTGGAATAGTGAAGTACATTGTTGGTTGCTGGATGCAGGTTGCAACCTGCTATAAAATGATGAAAAGGAAAAAGAGGATGTCCAAGGGAGATCATGACAAAGCCCATGACCCTTGCTTAGATGTAAAAGTGCTTTCCTGAGGTATCAAAAACACAGCAATTCTTACTTTTACATCATTACACCAATGAAAACATGAAGGTTATATTCCATTTCGGCAATTAGATCCTCCTAAATCCCCTTAAATTCACACACCGCTTGTTTAATAGCTTCATTCAGGGTCAGTTTGACAGTACGCTGCACAGAAAGAACAAAAGCTTTTATCATAAATGTTCTCTACCTCAACCAATTTACAGTTGCCAACCTACGCAGCTGTAGGCTGAAAAGTGTTTTTATGGCACTGCAGCTCTTTATGCATTTTAAACATGATTGAGTAGCATATGCAGGTCATATAAGCTTAGCATGTTGCATCAGTGACCTCATCTTAATGTGAGGACTGTGATGCACCTGCAAACATGTAAATGCCCATGAATTTGCAATTTGTTTTAATACACTAACCTTATATGTGTATGCTATTATAACACTTAGCTTTTTCACTGGGAGTCTGGCATCCCTGTTCTATATTCTGTTTCTAAGGGAGTATCTGTGGGTCAGACTAAACTAAAATCTTTCTCTTTAAATCTTTCATGCTCTCGATACCATCCTGCTGAGATAAAGCAAGAAGTAGAGATGTGTCGTGCTTATGAAGCAATAGTATTTTTTATTCCCTGTTTGACCTAGGAATACTTTTTCATTCTGCTTTGTGCATTATATATCAATTACTTTCAGATCTCTTTCTGGTTCTCAGTCATACATCATAAAAGTCTTTAGCACTGTCATTTTTCCATTTTTCTATGGGCTATCACTCATAGCAGGCCATTTTCAAATCAATTTTCATCTCAGGAATTCATTTAATGTGTATATATGTTATTGTCAGCCTATGTGATTGTGTAAAAAAAAATTCAGATCCAGAAAATCACCAATAAATGAGAAAAAAACAGAACTGAACAAAAAGGACTAAACTGAACAAAGTCAAGATAATGAACTAAATTACCCATGAAATGAACCAGAAAATTACTAAAATAAAACAGTTTAATGTCATTGTTACCTCTGCCAAGGAGTGGTGGGGTTTATGTTTTTGCCAGCATTTGTCTGTGTGTGTTTGTCTGTCTTTTAGTTAGTTAGTGACATTATTCAAAAAGCAATGAAGGGATTTTGATGAAACTTTCAGGAAAGGTGTGAAATGGGACAAGGAACAGATGATAAAATTTTAGCGACGATCTGAATCATCATCTCACTTGTGACCAATCAACTTGCTGGGTGCTGGGCTGAAGGCATTTCAACGCTCGGTCTTCAGAACAGAGCTGTGATTGGCAATCACTGCTCACTTGCCAACCAATCAAAATTAAAAGGGGCAGGACATAGGAAGTAAACACTAAACTGATGGAGGGGAAACTGACTGACAACTCAATTTATGATCTAACGCTGGAGGATTTCCATGATTTTATGAAGGAGGCAAATGTCTATAACATCCATTAGAGTTTGATACATTACTGTGTGAAAAGAATGTGCCACCGTGACACCACCACGGACGAACCTCTGACTCAGTCATTTGATTACTACGTGACTATGTGAGTATCAGTGTAAACAGTGAACTTGGAAGAGCATTGTGTGTCTGGATGTCATTTTTTTTTCAAAACACACTTTGTGACCTCCTCAGAAAAAGGCTGTGACTGCTACAACGTGTTTTCTGAACGACCACTTTGACCTCACCTCCTAGATGACATTTTGGAGCCAAAAACAGGATGTAATTCTATTTGGACAAATGGCAGCAAAGCTACCAGGACGTAGCATAGTCAGTGGTCTCATGCTAACTGGTAGCTTACTGACTTGGTTAGACTTCACCAAGCATTGCCAAACAACGTCATATATCAGTGTTGCTAGTGATTTTTGGATTATTTGCCACAATATCTTAATTATACAACAACAGGTTGAATATGAACCACCAGGTAATTTATTAGATAAAATTTTTGAGACCATGATGACTCATGACAAAAATGTATTCACTTCGTATTTTCAAAGAGAAATCCAAAGTAACTCTATGGGAGTCGGGGCTTTTCGGAGCCCAGTGCATGGTACCCCAGTGGCCAATGGCAGTATTACACCTTTTGTTACAGTGCCGGTCAGTGACCCACTCCTGAGTCCAGACACACCAGTTGAGAACCACAGATCTAATGAACTGACGTGCTTGTGCATGTGTGAATGGTTACGAACGTCTTCTCTGTGTGAGTAGCAGTAGTCTAAAAGTCAAAAAGTCGTTGCCCTATGTGTCCCTGTATTCTGCACCCTACTTTCCTCCGCATCAGTCAGTCAAATTGAATCACAGATCCTGTTGAGGCGGTGAAGGCTCAGATGAATGGCTCTGGTTGTCATGTGAGGTGTGATGTCTGCTGATGAATGACCAGGGTTTAGAGGCCTGGATGGACCGAGCAACTGTTCTTTACTTTGAAACTTGACTTTGTGCAACTTTTGCGTCCATCAAAACCTCCTCTACAGCATTATGAAATAGAGGGGAAAACATATTTTAAGGTTCTCATTTTATGTGACCTTCCCTATGAAACAAGGGGTGAGAGAAGTTACTTTCTGTGTCTTGGCAAATTTACACCTCTTTGTGATGGGGTAGTGATGCAAAAAAGAAGGATCAATGCTTTGATGTTGCATATGGGGTGCTTTGTTGTACACTGACTGTGATGAACTCTCCCTCAGAGTCATTCTTTCCTTAAATCCTCCATCTCTTCTCAGGCTGTTGGTGTTTGCAATATGACTTTAGGGCTAAGACTTGGTTTCCATACTTCATTCTAACATCCCATCTTTCTCTTTTCCCTCCAGCTCCCTCTTCCTCTCTCCAGCTTTCTTTACCTCCTCTCAGTTTTGCAGTGTCCCTCACATCTCTTTTGGCTTAGTTCCCTTGATTGAGCACAGCTGTCGCATTCACTGCAAAGCACCCTTTTTTGCACATTGTTATATAAATTGGCTGGCTGTCTTTCTCAGGCCCTGGCCCTGTTGTTTTTGGGTGACGTCAATAACTGTTGTTTATGCCTTGGACAGAGAGCTCATTCTGCTGTCTCTGCTGGCCGCATTGGATCAGGTCACTCAACCAATACATAACTGTGTAGATGTGTATTTGTGTATATAGGAGTGTACACCAGTCAGGCATGCTCATTAAATTAAAATCAATCACTAACTGCTTTTCCAAACAGACCCCTTGTCTTGGTTTCTTATGGCTGACTTATTATCCTTTGTGATGTGTCAGGCCAATTAAATCAAATTCCTATCATAAGTTTGTTATGATAAGTTATGGCAGAGGCGGTGGGAGTAAATGTAATTTTGTTGTTGATGGAAACATTTGACAATGACAATAAATGCATTCTGATTCTGATATGTGCATATTATATATAATATACCTTGTGCAATGTCACAGCAGGGCCACAACAGCCTGCTGTGACATTGAGGTGAAAGGAACTTAAATCATTCTCCATTGTCTATGTTATCCACTGCTGGCAAGGCAGGAGTAGAGCTGAAGGGTGAGATGACCTCTGCAGAGGGACAGTCCAGCTCACACTCTCTCATTTACACCCACATACACGTGCATCCATTCATTCTGCCAGCAAGCCATATTAACTGCTCCACTCCTGATGAACATATCAGTGGATTGCTGTATGTACTGGATGTAACATTTATGAGCTGAATCTAGGGAACGTTAGCATCTTACTGAAAAAATCAAAGTTGCCGAAGATGCCAATTGTTGGTCATGAAGTCAAATATAACTTTAAAGTGAATAGGTTAATTATATTATGTAACAAATTTTGATAATAACCCTTAGTTAGCCTTGATTACCTGGGTTTGAAACCCTATTTCAGTTAAAGTTCACAATATTTTGCTTCAAATTTGTCATTATACTGTAGTTTTATATGTCGCTAATCACATGGTGCAGATTTTAATGAAATTTTAAACTTGGAACTGCATGTTATTCAACTTTACATTTTTTTTTTTTTTTGCATCCGGGTTATCAGACACATTTTGTACCAAATTTTCATTGACATTTTTTCTCCAGGAAATTTCACTTATTACATGTTAAAGTACCTACTAATACGTACACAAATATGTAATATACATAAATATAAGTGAATTAGTTCTGGAAACATGGGTCTCTGAACATGAAATGGTATCCTGGTTACCCCCTTGATTTAACCCTGATGCAGTCACTTTGAACACTACTGTGGGTTATGTGCAGTAGTGGGTGGAGTAAACAGAAACGGTACTCAAGTAGAAGTACTCATAAAAGTAAATACTAATTTAAGATTAAAAAAGTGGCTTCATAATGTGGAATGTATTACAGCCTGTAGTTCTAACAGGTTATTTGCACTACAGGTGATAACAATGTAAAGGTTGCATTAATTATCATCAGTGAAGTGGCAGATAAAGAACCAGATGAGTTTAAAAATATATGTTGTTAAACATTGTTTACTGTCAAACATCAAGAGAATGACTTTGACATATTCAGAATTTGCTTATTGCCAGAATTTTTGTTTGTTTTGTTCTTTTCTGCTTTTTTATTGCTTCAATTTTGTTGGTTCTTGTTAATTTACCTGATTATTTAGTTCATTTTTGCTCATTTTGTTGCTTATTTTTTATTCTGTTTTTTTATTTACTTAATGATTTTGTGCATGTTTGTCAATTTATTCATTTTTGTACATTTTTGCTTCTATTGTTGCTTACCATATTCATTTAGTTAATTTACTTGATTACTGTATTTTTTTATTTTGTCACCCACTTTTTTTCATTTCCACTTATTTAGTTAATTTCTTATTTACTTGATTATTTGGTTGTTATATTTGTTGTTACTGCGACTCATCCTGGGTGTACCCTGCCTTCGCTCAAGTCAGCTGGGATAGGCTCCAGCACCCCCCCCTCCCCGAGCCTCACGAGGATTAAGAGGTAGAAAATGGATGGATGGATATTTGTTGTTAAACTTTTTCATTATTTTGCTCATTTTGTTTGTTGATTTCCACTGTTTGGGCTCACTAATTATCAGTGAATATATTTAATGTGACTGTTGACTTGTCAGCAGAAACAATGTGTAAAAATGACTTGTGCCTACTGAGGTATGTAGCCAAATGTAACTGAGCAAAAGTATATTTTTTCACCACAAATGTAACTGAGTATGCATAAAATGTATTCTGTAAAACAAGTACTTTTTTACAGTAAGTAAATACCCTACCCACCTCTGGTTACCTGACTTATAATTTTATGATTGATTTAAAGCATAAATGGAGACATCTCTTCACAGTCATTCACTGGCATGTAATCATTCGTGTGTTTAACATGGGTTGTAGTCCTGCTCAATTTTCTGTATTTCAGTGAGTTTTTCCAAACTGCAGTTGTTTTGGATTTTAAACATCCAAAACAAACATGTTTAAAATCATGTGGTATTACAGCTCTTTTGCACAGCCTCAAAGCTTGTTCAATAATATATGTACAGTAGCAAGTGGTAAACTTATAAGAAATTCATGTTTTCCTTCCCTGCAACGGTAACAGTGTAAGATAGCTCTTATTGTCTTATTTATGTTTGGACAGAGCTGGAGATGCATGGAGGATAGTGATGTCCAACTAGTGTATAAAGCAGTAGTTCTTAATGTTTATGGCCTGTTTGTTGCACAGGCCAGAGGTTCCATGATCATGCGTTACAGAAGGGTAGAAAAGGCAATTTCCAGAGTGTCTGATATGAAGTTAGGGTAAAAATGCCACTTTTACTGTTGTATCTTCTCCCATTTCAAATTTTGTATGTATGCTTCTCTGCTTTATTGCCAAGCATGCCTATTCATGGTGTTCATATTCAGACAAATATGACAGAAGAACCCTAATCTATTATCTTACTGCATGGCCACCAGTGAGTGATGTATATGTATTGATTTGTTTGTGCTTGGGACAAAATGCAGGACCATGCTGATATGCCAACCATACTGACCAACTAAAATGTGAAAGCAAAAAGGTAGTGCATCCTGAATTTTAGAATATCTGGACTTATTTATAATACACAAATGCTCCATCAGTTGCAGTCTTTGTGGTATTTCTGTGAGCCATTCATAGTCTACGACCCGTCAAAGTTGCTAAATGGCATTGCTGTATTGTAGTAGGAAACCACTCTAGCTCATATGCATCCTCCTTTTTGCTTTTATCATACTGTTACCTTTTCTAAAAGCACTTTTCTTCTCCACTCTTTGTTCTCTCCAAGAGGCTTGTTTTTCAGAGTGCATGGTGTCCTACCGGCTCGTTCTCATCTAAATAGCATGCAGCAGTTGTTAGAAGAGGCAGCTTTAGCTCTGCACCTCCCACATCACCCATTTTGCAGATTGTAACTAGACCCCGTCTCTCTTGGGAGTACAGTGCCTAATGCGCCATTACAATGCAATAAATACTTTTTTACATAGACCAAGCTCACACTTTTATTGTTATGTGCAATTATGTTATTTCTCCCTATTGTCATGGGCCTTCAGTGGTCTCATGTCTATCATTTTTAAAAACAAAGCAAGCCGCTTGAAAGAGAAGTCATGCTGTTTTCAGTGACTCTAGACAGATTGTAATAATGTCTCGTGTGTGATTATCAAGAAACTGAAATGCAAATGGATAATGTGCCTGTTCCTTTCAGCATTTAAATGCAACATCCACAAGCAGTTCGGTGTACCAAGTACCAAAAGTAGAGGGTTTTCATATTCTACGTTCAGTAAATATATAACATTATCCTTTATTCATTTTTACAGTTGAACTAAAAGCAGTGTGTAAATCTAATGCTGATAGAAATGAGAGAACACTAATAAAGGAAACACAGAGGGTCTATGGGATCTACACCTGCTTATAGTTATTTGTTAAAATCTACTGTTTTAATGAATAATTAGCTTATTTGACTTATTACCAGGTTTATACTCCAGTGTGTTTCAGTTCAATTAAATTCAGTTTAATTCTATTTAGTTTAATTCAAGCCATTTCAGTTAATTTCAGCTCACTTCCCTATGGGGCAATTCAAATGTACGTATAGCACTGTGGCAAAAATAAAACTTGCCAATAAAACAAAAAATACAATTAACGAAAAGTCATACATCTACAGAGTCATAAAAGCAATACACAACTGCAAATATATACAGCCTGAGGAAAAGTATACATTATAGTTCTGCTTTGCCTCTAGTCTTTGAATACACAATCCACTTTGTTCAAGCTGTGCCAGCGACAGGTCTGGCATCACGCTCTGTCATTCTAAAAGAGTGGGAAAAGGTTCCTGATCTCTGTGGTAAGTAAACTGCACTAATCTTGGGCAGTGCAAAGTGTAGAATGCAGTGTCCCTGCAAACTAGTAGTAGGGAGGTTGATATTGACTTCAAATTCCCCTTAAGTAAAAAAGGAACTGTGGCTTTTCCTCTGCATTTCACTGTTTACTCATGGATTAGATTGTTATCTCTTCTAACTGAAGTCCTTGGGAATGACACACTCATAATCTGACCACAAACAAAGCCCACTCTCCTGGTGTCCTCATGACTTCCTGGCTTCTGTGCTCATCAGAATCCAGTGAAACCCATTCACAGCAGTGAGCTCAGATGGCTAAGTGTCCCTATAATGGCTACAAAGTCCATCCAAAATTAAATGATTTTTTTTTTTTACTCAACAGTACTGAGCTTTTAATGAAAATTTACAGGATGGGGACAAGGTAATGGATGGATGCAAGTCTGGGACTGGAAATGTGTCTCTGCGTGTCCTTGTGGAGTCGTTTCACCAGAATGATATTGCTACTGCCTTGTTTAGCAAACAGAGTCTGTCCTAGTTCAGGATTTTATTGTATCTCTAGGTGCTTCTGTGGTCGGTATGAAGTTACTGTATGTACGTATGTGCGCCTGAGACATCTTCGTTTATGAGCAGGTGTGTCCTTGTAGTTAAACCAGCCTGTAGCACTTGTAAAGGCTTTGGTTGTGCACTCCAGCAGTATTTGGTGTTACAGACATCTGCCCTGGCAGTTAACTGGCGACTACCCCTGTAGTTATTATTATAGTCTGTAAAGAAAACCTACTGTATATTGGGCTGTCTGGAATCAGCCATCTTAATAGGACTTTGTCAAGAAGACGTTCCTCTGAAGTAAAAGGACCTTTTCTGATTCTTTCCTCTGAGCTTCTCACTGTTGCTTTCTCACCTTATTCCACTCTTTCTCTGTTGCTCAGCAGGGACCATGGGCTATAAGTTGCTGCTTCTTTACCCTCCTCCTCGCTCTCCCTATTTCTAGCCTAAAGCAGGCTTTGATGTTCACTGTCTTTGCTGCTCTACTGCAGCAGAAACACCCCATCTTATAACCTCTCCATCTAGTCCTTTTTGTGTATAATAACCTGATAACAACAGTTTTCATCCAGGTGTTGCACAGCCAGTCTTTAAGTATTTAAGAGTCAAACTGAAGCTCTCCTTTTGCCCTCATTTTGTGGCTTGACTCTAAGTCTCGTTATTAATAACAAGCCAAGCCAAGAAGACAGGTAATGAGAGAAAAGGCTGTTTTTAAAGCTTGCATTATAACATCATTATAACATAACATGGTCTGATCGCACTACACATGTTTTCTAGTTGTTTTTATAGTGTGAACAGCATTTATTGGAGGTAATTTGTATTAATGGGCTTAATCAAAATAGTATTGAATCCAAATGCATTTCAGTTGTCAAGATGAGTCAGCATATTGGGATTTTAGCTTCAAGGAATTGAGTCATCAGACCAATTCCTCACTAATTGGAGCAAGCAGATTATCTGCTTAATGTCCATAATATTTTTGGAACTTGCACACACACACACACACACACACAGAACCCACATGCAAACACACGCTCCCCCTGTGTCTATGTTACCAATAAAAATGCTTGCTGCCTAATGATGTCTTTTTGTGCAAATTTCTGCTACATTTTGAGCTGGCCTTTTTGTCTTTGAATTTTAGGGGAAAAATCTGTTAAAGATCAAATGAGGCAAGATCTGACATGTCTGCTTTGGCATGGCTCAGTGGTACTGTAGCTGACAGATTTGAAGTTAATTAAAAGTGCTCTTTTGTCCGTTGACTGATGCCAGTGCAGCGGTATCTGGGTGGTGTGATGAACGTGGGCGGAGGGCACCGGCTGGCCCACACAATGGTGAGCTTTGTAGGTGGCTGTAATGCAGTGGAAGGCTACATGATGTCAGGCAAGTCTTGGCTTTTGACCATAAATTCAGGTCCAGTGGTCCTTCGTAGTGTATTTCTAACACCTTGTCACAGCTGGATGAAGAGTAGGGAGGGTGGGTAAAACAGGTGGTGGCAATCCATCCTGCAGAATTAGGTGCATGTGCAGTGGACTGCACGTCTTGATATTATTAATATGGTAGAGAATAGCATGGTGTGTGTGATGTAAATTATTATGTAAAAATTTAAATAAGGGCTGCAGTAAGTGGTATATGTCAGAGGTCATCACTTTGCCACTTGATTCGGAATGAAATTATTTGTAGAAAAGGCAGCTGCCATAATTTTTCTTAAACAAGGAAAAGAGAACACATCACATCTGTATTAGATTCTTCTCACTGATTGTATTTTGGTTACCACACTCTAAATAATTTATTTCGATGCTCGACTATTTAAAATAACTTGCAAGTTAGTTGTGTCTTTTGTGAGAATTAACCAAATACATGGAGTGGTTTGGTGTTAAAAACTAAATTATTAGGATTAAATTTCAATTCAATTCAAAGAACTTTATTTGTCCCTGAGGGGCAATTGAGGCAGGCATGTAAAGCAGTCGTACAACACAGCAAAGCGTTAGAAGAATAATAAGTAAACATGCAACAGTTAACAATATATATAAGGGGTAAAATTGCAGTGCAATTGTGAGAGGCAGGTGGCAGCATGAATAGTGCAATGTCCTTTTTGTGAGAACTGTGTCCATTGACAATATATACAAGGTTCAAAAATTGCACTTACAAGGACAGCATAGTAGTAAATAACCCCAAAAACCAGGTTACTTTTAACTCAGTAGACCCATATTAAGAAGACAGAGTTTCTTTGCATCTTTAGTGGATTACGGTATGGACTTTTAACCTTGTGGATGTGCAGTGATGCTGTTGACTTCAGGAGCATGCTCGTGTGTGTTTCTTTTTGGCTGGTGTCACGACCACAGATAAGACTCAGTTGCAGAGGAAACGGATAGATAACCACAGAGAACCCTTCAGTCCTTTTCATATCTCCTTCTCTATTACGTACTGTCTTCCTCTCTCCTTTCTCCTGCCCTTGCCTGTAAATTCTCTGTGTCTTTTCCTCCAACATCTCCTCCTCCTCCCTCCGTGGCTGGTGGGATAACCATCTACCCTTTCAGCAAAAGCCAGTGCCCTATCAGTCTCCCTCTGGCCTCCCTCTCAGCTCTCTCCTTCATCTCACTCTGGGAGGATAACCATCTAGCCTTTCAGCACAGGCCAGCTCTGTCTAATGACTGTTTTCAGTGAGTGAGGACAGCGGAGAAGCTTTGTCCCACTTACACGGGTGCAGTTCAGCAGCTGGGTCTACTCCACCATTTTTAATATTTGGACAGCACAAAGAAGAATATTTCATTTAAGGTGTTAGCAAGGCGAGATTCGATAACGCAATGCTCACTGGAATCCATGGAACACCAACATTCAAAATTGCGTGCATTATTTGTTGATTTAAGGTGAAGCCTATATTTTCAGCAGTAGAAATACCAGGATTTGTCATAAAACAACCAAATGTGTCAAACTTACCCAGGCACTGTATCCGCTCCCATTGTTTAAATATTCTCGTCACAAAGATATGTGTGTCTGTGTTTCCAGTCATCATGAGCCTTTAATCGTCAGCTGTGTTTGGCCCTCTAGATTTATATTTAAAGTATATTTACAAAAATACAGTAGGTACTGTGCTTGACTGTTAGTATAAATCAGTCTAAAATAAAATGGGAAATATGTCACTTATTCAATGTAAACTGTTAGAAGTGACCTAATCTATTGTTCAGATGACTCATAAATAAATACTGTTTTTTTTTTTTTTTTTCAAATTTATAATATTTAAACATAAACCCTGCACAGAAATTAATGCATTACATTATGGGGCAGTTTTACCCCATAATGGTATAGGTATAATTGCCAATATTTTTGATCTGGATGTATATTTAAAAACGGGGAGTGAAACACAACACAATTCACATTGAAATACTGCGGTGGGTGAAGTCAACCCATTGGCAGTTCTACTTTCAGGCAACCACATCAAGCTAACAAACCACTGTTACCTGTTGCTCATTACATTTGCCAGTTTTTCAAGTGAAAATCTAATTTCAATGTTACATCAGAAATAAACATTGTAATCGCTCTGAGGATGGATGATGCTGCCTTCCATTTCTGACAACAACAGATTGAAACATGTCCCTTCGATGTCACAAAACAAGTGGAAAAGTTTTGACATACCTGAACTGAAGACAAAGACATAAAAGGAAGCAAAAGGCTTTGTAAGGAATAAAGTGAAAAAATAAAAACACAGGTGCAAACAAAATGTGTGGAAAATCAAGGAAACTGAGAGGAGGAAAACCAAGTTTTGGGGTTCATTTTAAAGACTTTGCACTGCAAAAAAAAATCAAGAAATTGTGACAAGCGGCTGGAAAAACATTATAACTTTGAAGTCAGCAGGCAAATGAGGACTGAGGGGAAACATTTATAGAGGTATGACTGAGTAAGTCAGTGAAAAAGGGAGAGAGTGACAGCAGCACACAAAAAGGAATCAAAAATAAGCCAGAGAGTGGCTTCACATCCAAGTTCAGGAGTGCAGATTTAACAAGCATTTAGGCTTCCTTTTTTCAAAGAAGAATCTATGAAAAGCTTTCTTTCAGGCTCAGACTGAAAAGGGGATTAGACAAACGCGTACCAAGTGAAAGACACAAACATTCCTTTACACATCTTGTGCATTTACCTGTCAGAGTGCTGCAATAAAGCTGCTCCCACATGGGCACTATTCCAAGGCTTAGAATTCTAAAGGCCTAAAGGGCTGTCTGTGCCTCTCTGCTATTAGAGAGTAACTTTATTTCTATCATTTAAATTGTAACCACATTACATGTGTAATGTGTGATCCAGGAACTAAGGTTTCTAGGAGCCATTTCATATACTAAATTTGTTCTTGATTGAAATTTTACAAGTTAAATGAGTTTTTTTCACTGCCTTTGAATGTTAAATTCAAGTCTGACCTTTCAGCATCAGAGTTGCTCATCAGTTCCAAGGCCTTCTGGATATAATTCCCTTTACAGCTATGGTGAGGACTAATTTGCTGTGGTTCTATCTTTGAAGAATGCTTGGATTGTACCGCACGGAACATAAATTCTCAAACTGCACATAATCTGTGCACTGTCTCTGTCAGCAGTGAAAGAACTAATCATTTTTCATTAAGCTTGTTCCAGAAATGGAAAGGTTCTTGTGTTACTAGTCAGCCTCACACCATCACACTAACAACTAACATTCAGTAGTGTTTGAGATTCAGGCCTCCAATGTGAATGTGTGAAAGATGTTTTTGTGTCCTTTTTATGTTTGATAAAAATCAAATGGTCCAATTTGACCTTGTCTAAATGGGCGGCTTTTGATGGCTGT
Source organism: Pseudamia nigra (assembly GCA_029823295.1). Classification (NCBI taxonomy): domain Eukaryota; kingdom Metazoa; phylum Chordata; class Actinopteri; order Kurtiformes; family Apogonidae; genus Pseudamia; species Pseudamia nigra. Next base: position 15,449 of record JAQQAE010006392.1, read on the forward strand.
GGACAAAAATGATTTCACTGTCTCCATAAAAGCATAAAATTGTCATCAAGGCCAGTCAATGGATACTGGACACTTGGTAAAATCTTTAAATCTATACTTTAATGCAAACAGTACATCTGTTCCGCATTTCACAGTCTGGGAATCTTGTGTTTTAAGCTGAATGTGAGTGCATTACATTTGAAATGGAACAGTACGGTCTGTTTTTTTTTCCTCGAGTGTTGATAGGTCATTTATAGTTGCCGGTAAATCTCCACAGCTGTGTGCAATGAGAACATGAGCAGAGAATACACCATTCAGTCACTACCAGAGGTGGGTAGTACTCAAGTACATTTACTCAGTTACATATACTTGTATATTTAAGTGTAGTTTCTCCGCTGAGAGTAGTTGTTTTACAGAATACATTTTACTCTTAGTTACATTTATGGTTGAAATAAATGTACTTCTACTCACTTCAATTTGGATCAGCTCAATGAGTAGGTGCAAAATGAACAAAAGCATGAAAAAAACCCATGAGGTCCAAGAAATGAGCAAAAAATGACAAAATAGTCAAGTAAACAAATACAAAATAAGCAAGAAAATTAGCAAAATGAATGCAATAATCAAATGAATCATCCAAAAAGGAACAAAATGATCACAAATCAACAAAATAAGCAAAAGTAAAGAAAAAAAAATAAGAAATTGAAATAAGAAATTAACAACAAAACTGAAAAAAATTACAAATACACAACCAAACTGAATAAAGCAATCAAGCAAATGGCCAAATATGATCGTTATAACCAATAAAACTGAATTAAAATCAACAATATGAGCAAAAGTAAAGACACAATACCGTAATTAAGAAAATTAATAAAAATGTACTATATAACCAAGAACATTGAAGTTAAAAATCAATAAATACACAACAAAATGAGAAAAAAACAATAACAAAACAATTAAGCAAATTGACAAATCAGATGGAAAAAATAAATAAAATTAAATTAATGCAACATACTCCACACCAATACATTACTCAGTACTTTTTTGTAGTTTTTTTGTGACAAACTTGACTTACTTTTCCTCCAGTGCCTATGTTTACAAGTAATTCAACTTGTACTTGAGTCAGTAAAATTCTGAAGTAACAGTACTTTTACTTGAGTACTGTTTCTGTCGTCAATACAGAGTCTGTGTCACCATAGTTAACATAATGTTAACTATGGTTATGTAAGTTATTTACATAATGTGTGAGAGTTTTCTTGGGTCTTCATTTTTATTCTGATTGTATTGCTCAAGTCAGCTGGGATAGGCTCCAGG
>JAQQAE010006393.1:0-16737 GCA_029823295.1 Pseudamia nigra
CCCCCCCGACCCTCACGAGGATTAAGGGGTAGAAAATGGATGGATGGATGGATGGATGGAAAGTGATTGAATAAATATGAAGTGTGAAGAAAAGAAACTGTGATAAATCTATAAAATTGAGTAAAAACTTAAAACTCTCTTTAAATCTACAAAACAAATGTTAATCTCTTGATTTCAGTGAAAGGATCAGTCATTACTTTGATTTACCATCATATAAACTTATGGGATCATTTGTCCCGCCTTTGGAGCGCAGTGATTGGTTGTGTTCTATAAGGTGAAAGGGCATCACGACAGAACGTTGCTGTAGCTGTCGTGCAAGTCGAGCAAGTAAATGTGCAGTAAGATGTTACCCAACGTGCAGACATAATGTCTTAAAAATATTATTTTATGTTACTAATACATGCCGACATTAATATCTAAGATTCTGATGTGGACAGAGCTGCTGTCTGGTCCGGAGAGTCAAGACCAGATGCAGTTTTTGCTGTTTTACCTGATGATTTCCCTGGTGTGTTAACTTGTTAGCATGCAGAGGCCTACACTCTGCTAGCCACCATGCTAATTTTGCATTGAAATCACCATTGACAATTAGTGGCAAAGTCCACTAGCCGGGATGCTAATCGCGGTAATAAAAATTTTCATTGAGATGATGTTAAAGGTGTTAGCATTCAGAAAAATGTGTTTCGACACTGATTTTGGTAAAAATGCATACCTGTTCTTCACATTAGAGAATTTAATAGTCTGACATATTTATGTTTGCTGTTGGTCATATTTGATGTAGGTTTTGTACACTTTTTGTTGCAGGACGGCGTGTATCTTACTTTTATGTCAGTAAATGTATTGTTAAGGCTATTAAGTGTATGTGACAAGAAAGTGAGTTCATCTTAAAAGGTGTACTATATACTGTACATAAGTTTACTATTTGTGTACTTTGCATGGCTTGATATTTACCAACATGAGTCATGACTAAGTCATAGCTTTTGAAATATTTGATGAAAACTAGACACTAATGCATAAATTTATATTGTTGTACAACAGAAATTGATATACAGTAGACATATAATACAGTTATACTATGTTTCTTTTCATAATCATTACTGGTTATGGTTCAATTAAAACAGAGATGTAATTAGTTGTTGACCTTATCCATATAGGTCAGGTTTTTGAGTTTGGAGAAAGTGATGCAGGAAGACGTCCTCCTCGTCTTGGACGTCCTACAATAAGACTGAAGATTGAAACTTTCTGCCGGCAGATGGCGAGCGAAGCCCATTCAAACTTGGATTCCTGAAACTGTTTACCTGGAAACTGGTGAGATGAACTTTGTTTTTACACGTGGTCCAGTGGATGGACAGAAGCTCATCTCTTGTGGTGGTACCACAAGCTTGAAAAAGACTAATAGTGATTGAGACACAAAAGACCTGCGTCTCTTATTTCGTCTTATCCCTTTTCATTTTGTTTGGGCTTGATTATTATAGAGTGTGCACATTTTATTTTATTTTACTGTTGTAAATTGTGTTCCAATTGTTGTGGGCAATTTCTAAACTGTTCTACTTTTCCTTAAGCAGTGTGTCTGTTGTTATTACTATTGTTGCCCTTCTGAGCTCTCGCCGTATCCAGACTCTTCTGAACTGGTCCAACCCATTCCCTATTCTAACAATTACGCCTTGTTAGCACCACCTATTGGTCCCGGTGGTTACACTTGGGTCTGCTGACAGGGCCTCGTACATTTTAGACATGCCCAAAGCACCTCCCCAGGGAGATGTCCAGGAGGCATCTGGTCCAGATGCCTGAACCACATCAACTGGCTCCTCTTGATGTGGAGGAGCAGTGGTTCTATCCTAAGCTTCTCACCCGATCTCTAAGGGAGAGTCCAGTCATCCTGCAGAGAAACCACTATACAGGATCTTATTCTTTCAGACGTGACCTAAAGCTTGTGACCACATACTCCTCTACAGTGCTTCATTGAAGATGCAGTTTGTAGGATTTAGTGGCATCTAGAAATTAAGTTGCAGATTGTGAATACCTTAAGACCCCAAACCTCACCCTGTCCGTCCAAGTGGGTTTAAAAGAGTCTACAATAACGGTAAAATGTACAGACCCTGACCAGTGTTAGAGTTGGGATTGTGTGTTTAAAGCAGGGGTGTCCAATCATTGCCACAAAGGGCTGAGACACTGCAGGTTTTCTTTCCAGCCACTCAATCAAGCAGGTGTTTTCACCAAAGTGCAATCAGTGGGAAGGAATTCAGTGATATCACCTGCTGTAGAGACTGGTTGGAAAGAAAATGTGCAGTGTCTCGGCCCTTTGTGGCAATGATTGGACACCCCTGGTTTAAAGCTACTCTAAAAACATTATATGCCAATGAAAATATTACGTATTTAAGTGCATTTTGCCCAATAGTCACAGGGAACATAATAAAGTACATTTTCAGTGTTAGTACTTTGAATTTAGTAATAGATTTGACTTTCATTACTGCTAAGAAATGGCCAGTTTTCCTTTGGAAAACATTGAGAAAATAAAAACATCTGAGGTCTACACTGAAAAATAAGTGCTTGCCACTCCCAGCTCACAATGACACAGTGTTAACTTTACCTGAAAATCAGAAGGACTGAGTTCAACGGGCCATTGGTTTTTTGGCCTCCACAGACTTACAGTTAGCCTCTCTGCCTCTCATCTTGATCTCTGCCACAGCTTCATTACCCATTGAGTACAAAGAAATTCTTCTCTCTAGTGACTCACATGGTATGGTCACAAGGCCCTAACATCAGTGTCTGTGTGTGTCATGGTTTTATTGTCCTGAACATTCATTAAAGCTCTCCTCTGAGGGATGCAATGGCAGTAAACACAGCAGCAGCAAGCAAAATGCTGCCTTCTTTCTGCCGACCACCGTGACGGCAGGATCGATGGTCTCCGTGGCTGGGGTGATGACCACAGGGTCAGTCATCACATCAGGCAACTGATAACGTGGGAGGATGCAATTGTAGTTGCCTGAATGGGTTTTTAATTCAAGTTTTTTTATTGGAAACAGCACTCTAGTCCTGCCCTCAAGAAAGTACCACTCAGCCTGCTTAAATTGACCTTGGTGTGCAGGGGCTGAAGTTTCTTCTTAGAATCTTTTCCAATTCCCACAGAGAAGCTCAGGATGTACAGTAATTGTTTGCCTGGAGTATTATGAATCACATTCACAGAATTTAAACTTTAGCTTTCAGATCCATTGGGACATCGAGATGGTGTGAGCAAACTTAAAAACATCCACAAAATACCTGATAAGAAAAAATCAGCTCTGTTATTTATGGAGCAGAGATGCAAGACATGGATTAATGCACAATATGCCAACACCAAACTACTACAAGGTATCACACTAACCTTAAAGGTGCTCAGTTCCTAGTTTACACAGAGAAGTGAACCCTTTGAGACAGCCAAGTTTAGAAACACCGTCAGCTGTTCACTGTCGCCGTCGCTTATGAGCTCAGGACGTCCTGTGCCCCAAAAGGGCATTGTGAACTTGAGTGCATACATATTACATCACCTGAAAACTCATTTTAAGATGATTATAAACTGTGACACACTGATCATTTCTGTACAAAAAGTAATGCAAGGTTAATACAAAGTGGCTCTTAAATTAATGATGTGTCTGACAACCAAAACAAGCAGCTATTTTAACTGCAAGTGTATGTTGTTCACATATTGCCATATGTGATGCAGCAGAATCACTCGTAATTTTATAGTTAAGCTGTGTTAGAGAGATTAATGTTTTGACAGTAGTGGTTTGTTTGTTAGTAAATTTACATAAAAAGTTATGAACAGATTTTCAGGGACAGTCTGAAATGGGGAGTCTGTCCTTCAATCAAAAATGAGTGCATAGCTAATTTGTCCATGGATTGTATCAAGTTCTAAGATTACTTTCAAAGATAAGTAACCTCTAGTGATGACAGATTTAATGCCACCTGATGATTATAGTGATGATTATAAGCACCACAGAATACTAGATGGCAACTAGATTTCATTTTGTGTGTTTCATGTTTGTATTTTTGTTAGATTATGTCCCTCACCCTTAACCCTAAAAATGTAGCTTCATACCCAAACCCAATCCTCACTCGAACCTCTTGTCCTTAAGCCTGTGGTAGTAGAAAAAAAATGTATGTGAAAATATAATCATGGTGATTATCTGTTTCTGTCCGTGTGTAATTGCTAAACCGCTGAAACTGTCTTGAGTTCTTACTGAACATAGAAACACACAAAAGGAGTTTACCACTGGTTTCTGTTCTGTTTATTTGGATAAATGTAAATGACTCCAATGGTTCCATTTGGTGCAATTTCACTGCTGTACAATTTTGACCTCTACCAATGACATTATGTACAGATCTTGGTGAAATTGTCCTCAGGATAGGTCAGATTAGATTCAACAGCTGCATCCAGGATTTTTTAAAAATGATTTTTTCACCAGATAGGGCCATTTTCAACATTGTGCTTGAAACTTAAATGAACATGAAATGACATCAACATTATAGGTTGTACCACACCGCAAACATTGATCTGGATTCTGACAATAATCTGGATCAACCCAGAATGCTTCCGGTTAAGGGAACTGAGCTGCTGCATAGTTTTATGTGTCTACTTTCTGCTGAGCAGTTTAACTAAAGTAACAAAAAAACCAAAATAGATTAGCCCCATATATAGGTAGACAAGCAACTTACTTGCATATATTAGCTGAAGACAGAATCAGTGCTGATGATCATGAATAATGAATGGTAGTGTATAGGTGCAGTGGAAAGTTTTAAAAACCTTTTCAGTGTCTATACCACGTGTGGTAAGTACTTCAAAGTGTCAAGTGTTATCTCCACTCTTCAACTTTCCTCTAACTTATCTCCCACTCTAAATTCAACTTAGTGAGGTTTTAGCATTGCTTATTTTTTAACCCATTATGAGTGCACTGACAGTGAAGCAACATTATAATTCTCTGATACATCAGAGAAATGTCAGTATATTCTTAAAGTGTAGTCTGAGTTATCCAAGGTGATTAAGTGCTTTGAAAGGCTTTCCAAATGCACTCATTATTGTGCATTCAAATTCAATCTACCAGCAGGCAAAGGCTATTACAGCCAGCATGGATTTTGATTACTGATTATATGCTTTGATGACTTCTAACCTCTTGTCTGCATATTACTTCACACAGCTAAAAATAAGAGTAAAAATGCTTTAATTCTATACATTTATGGTTGCTTCTCTGAACATGGATTGGAGCAAAAACTGTATCTCCTATGGACCTAAAACTTTCAGATAATGGACTGCATGGGGTTGTGCAACTTTTGCTTCTGGATGAGGGGATTGTTCATTTTCATCCTGCCCAGAAGAGCATGCCTAATATGAACACTATCCTATATTACATCTCTAGTCCTGAGAAATACAGAAAACCAGGTGAAACTGGACATTTCAGCAAGCAACAGTGCTTGACTGTGAAATCGAAATAGGGCAACAGGAAACAGTATAGGAATGTTACACAGTCATGCTAGATTTCAGGACTGTCTGTCGCTATTCACACATAATGAATTCTGACCTTATTTGAGATGGTGGTGTGAAGAATAATGCCAGCACATAGAAAGTCAGAGGGGGGAAGTCATGGTCAGTCACAGTCAGCCTAGTCGCACCAATAAGAAAGTGGTTTTCATGGTAGGCCAGTGTGTGATTGAGATATTTCCTCACAAGTAATTTTATCAAAATGTCTCATCTGTGGAAAAGCTGATTTCTAACAATTTAAGTGTATTTGATGAACCCAGCATGTAGTCCAATATTCCCCTATTAAAAGATCACACTCTGACCACACGGAACTGTGTCAATTACGTACTGATCTAATCATGAAATACGTTAGAGGCTACCTTTCATTTGGTGTGATAACCTTTGTGGAAAGTTACTGAGACATAGCGGTTAACACTTACATCTAGTTTTCAGTTTTTGAGCAATTCAACGACCCTTTGATGTGTTACAAGTAATAGGTTTAAAAAAAAAAAGAAATTTTATTCAAATTTAATATTGTACTCTTCTTCTGCTGCTCTGTAGAGGTTATTTAGGGTTGGATGTAATAGAGAGAACAGAAAAGGAGGACAATGTCAATGTACTGTTCTGTAGATCTAAGCTAACAATACACCCAGCTGTGATAGTGCAGTCTAAGCATAAAATTGACCTGCCATTATTGCCATTTTCTCCTTTTAGGGAACACACTTTTACTGAATAGCACAGATAAGATGCAAAGCACACTGACACCATGCTTCAAGAGTCTGTGGAAAAATGGTGGGTGGTAATTATTTGCAAAAGTGTGTGAGGGTCCTAATCTTGCGTAATCTACCTTGCACAACTACACAGCGGTTCTCTTTATCCCTGGCTTTAGTCGGCACATATCGTGTTGTCAGAATCACATGGAATCCGTGCATGGAGTGCATTGAACTAATCCCATTTTCGCATTTAATTACTCACTACTTCAGAATGCTCACTGCACTCAAGCTGCAGAACTGTTTGCAAAAAATCTACGAAGCCAAATACTATGCTGCAGCACAGTGTCCTTAAGGGAGAAGGGCTTGGCTGAGCAATTGTTCATACTGCTCACATACACGTCATATTAGCATATCTGGCTGCCCGCACAGACATTAAATGCAGGTGAAGCACAACCAGGATATTATCACCTTGTTTATAACGCAAAGGCAGTGTATGCGTGCACTTCTCCTCACTTCACTTCCCACAGATGGCATCAGGCTGTACATTTGTGCATGCTCATGTTTTTAATTGCATGCAAGGATTCTGACCCTTGATGTGTTCTCAGCTGCTTTTAAGCCATTTTTTCTTTTGTACTCTCCTTTATATAGATTGTTCATTTTGCAGGCAGTGTTCTGCAAGTATCTCAACAAACAAGAAAACCGATGTTTTTGTGCCAGAATATCATGTTCATTTGAATGCTGAGTCAAAGTTAATGAGTGATGAATGGATAGTCCTAGTGCTGTGTTCATTCTGAAGACTGTATTTAACCATAACTTTCACCAGAGGCATGACTAAAACATCATTCCAAAAAAGCTTTCTTATGGTCTGGAAATAAGTAATACAGCTTCATGAAGAGACATTTTGGTGAATACTTCTTTCATTGCAACCACTTGCGTGACTTTGTGGAAAATACAAAGGGTATAAAAAGATACCTGGAATGGGGAAAAAGAAATATTCGGTACGTTGGCTCAGAAGGCAAATGACTAATTTGACACTTGGAAAATTACTTCTGCAGACAACAAAGAGTCTGTGGATGGGGATTGAATAACACATCAAAAGTGCTGAGAAATGATAGTTGCATTATAAATCTCTCACAGTGAGGGATACTGTTCAACCCCGGGAAATGATTATTTTAAGAGCAGCTTTTGACAGTTTCTGTGTAAATATCCTAAATATCCATATTTAGGAGGGAAAAAAACACCATACACTCACAATGTTGGCAGTGGGATTAGGCTATTTACAATTCACAGCAGTTGCAGTCAGACTATACCAACAACTGGAGCTGGGAACATCTAATTAGTGGTGACACGTCTAAACACACAGGCTGTGATAGTATGCTGATTACCGCAGCATCAACACAGGCAGTCAGGCTTCTCTCCACCTGCTGTGTTCTCTCTTTGACACTTACCTGGTAAAACAATGAGTCATTCATTCATTCATTCATTTATTCATTCATTCAGCTTGTTAACACATGTAAACACCAGGCCATTGCAGTATTCCTTCTTCACTCTCCCCCTTCTCAGTCAGGTTTCACTCAGGTTAATCCAAGAAGGGCTTTTGTTGTGGAGCCACAGGCTTGTAATAGGATCTGAAAAATCATCTGGATCTGCAGTCACACTGAGCTCTTGACTTGTATGAAACAGGGCGTACCTCGGCAAATCGTCTTAATGGATAATACTGGATAAAAGGAGGGGTAACCTTTTCATGTATTGCACTTACTGAAAGTAAAATTATAACTGGATGTCTTACTCCGCTGCGCAGAATCAATTAAAACACAGACGATAGTTCTGAAAGCATGTTTTGAAACAAAAATGTTGTATTTTTGTTAGATAAACGCAAGATAAATAAAATTTATTTCTGAATAACTGAAGAATTCTGGTCTCTTTTTCTTTGCTTTCACTATTTTGACTGCATCATTATCCTTTTTTGAATGTAAAAAACACGGTGAACACAGGAGAAAACAGCGTGATTTTATGCAACATGCAAGATCTTTTATCACAGAATCCAAGTGAATGTTTCTGTCAATGTTATTACAGACAGTTCTCCATAAAAACAGTCACTACAAAACAGTTCAAAAAGAAAAAAAAGTCCTAAAATTATGTGTCTTCTGGATCTAGCTCTGTAAATGTTGAAGATACATCACATTATTGGGCACATTACTGAAACAGCAGACTTTTTGCTACAATTTGGTGTCAGTTTCATGTCTATAGCTTTATTTACTACCTTACAGTAGCTATTATTCTTCAACCCCTGTAAGTATGTACAATATAAGCATTCTGCATCACTATATCTGGAATATTGCCCATATCTGGATCAAATATTGTGGTTGGATTGAATCTATTATGGCATTACCCTGTGTTTTTTGGCTAAATTGTCTGGGTGTTATTTGTGGTTTCACAAATCATTTAAAAATCTTCTGGATCCAGAGGATGTTCCAGATAACTCCTAAAATCTAATCAATTGGTCTTTGTACCATTTTTGACCTATCTCGAAAATTTCAGCCAAGTCCATTCTTAAATCTTTGACTTGTTCTGTGAAAAAACAAAGAACAGATAAATAAACGAACGCCAACAAAGACATAACTTCCTCGCCGGAGGTAATTAAGACAGTGTAAGAGAACAGAAGTAAGTAAAAGCAAGCCTGTGCAGGTGGGTCTTGAGCTTTTTCTTGAAGATAAACAGTGTCCACTTAGAATCCATTAGAAAAGGCCAGCCTGCATGTCAGCTGAATGAGTTTGTTCAGCCACCTACAGCTTTCTCCTGGTGCAAATATGATCTCATTCTGTTGGTGCAGGAGATCATGTTGCTATGCTTCTTTGCACAAAAATGAAAATTACATAATAGAAAACACTGGTGATCCAGTCCTTCACCATGCATCACCAAATGAGCATCACATGTTCATGGACCTGGTTGTCCTTCTGGGGAATCATCTATTAATGCCTGTTAAAACTGAAATGTCCTGCTAGATGAGCTTCCACACTAAATGATGGATCTTCATCAGCTTATTGCACAAAACTGTATTGCATGGTCAATCTAGCAATCATTGATGCATAAATAAATTGACAATGCAATTATCAAAATAGCTTTATTACTATCAAGCAGCCAACACTACATTTGCTTCAGATACAATCACTAACTTGAATTTTTTGCACTACATGTAAAAAGGTCTCACTGAAGGTCCCTTATGGTAGGGGAAGGCAACCTTTACACTCTGAGGAGCCATTTTTGATCAGAAAGGAAAAGAAAAATATGTTTTTTAAGCCACAGACCCTTTATGTGCCACATTAAATTTAACATATTTTAGCTGGCAACATGTTGACATGAAGGTAGTTGGTGTGAGAGAAGAAGATGCAGAGGATAGGGTGAGATGGAGGCAGATGATTCGCTGTGGCGACCCCTGAAGGGAACAGCCGAAAAGAAGGAGTGTCTTGCATATTACATCACCTTTTCTTTCTATTACATTTATTTGAATTTTTGCCTATAGTTGACAATACAAGGCTTTTCAAAAATCCATAACAGTTATCCAATAAACTTGTATTGTTTTGATTGTGCTCAAACTTGGGATCCACAAATACATCCGTATCAGCATATAATTTTTTCATTTCACTCATGGCAGTGGCCAATATTTAGTTTTTGTGTGATTAAAGAAGACACTTTATGCCCCTTTTTAACAAGTTGCTTTAATTCTCAAATGTCCCTTGAATGTGTGTTTTTTAAATTTCGACTCAAAATACCACAGAAATTCTTCATTCTGCCATGTCTGCGTCCTTCTTGTTTTCAGATCTCTGTCAAACAGGCCGGCCTAGTGGTTTAAAAGTAAATGAGCTCCTGCAGACCTCACATCCTTTTCTTGTCTGTGCCATGGATTCCATATTAAATACTCCCTGGCTCATTATCCCCTGATGTCAGGCTGGTTTTGGAGATTTTGGAAGGCTGAGTGAGGACGGTGATTATTATCACAATTATCCAGAAATCTAAATTGCTTTTTCTTCAGGGAGCTGTGTTTTTTCTCCTTTGAGTGAGATTTTGACACTTTATTTATAGAGCCCCTAGACCTGTACCATGATACTAAAAGATATGAAACAATGAAAAACGTTTTTTTGTGCTTCAGTCAGTTAAATAAAGGTTCAACTGAATTAATAGCGCACACATTTTAGTTTGTATTGTATTTTAGACAAAGACAAAAACATCTCTCTAAAAAATACAGAGGCCTATTACTGTCTGTGTTACCTGCACTTATGTTCTTTTGTTCTTATGTAATAATTGCCCCCGACGCCTTTTGTCTCTGTCTTAATCAGTCAGTCACATCAAAAACACTCAAAGGAGATCACATACAAATTTTAGAACTCTGCCTTCTTACTGATTTAGAAACGTTTGGTACACTAGCAAATTTTTAACCTCACTGCCTAATATAATTTGAACCACTCAGTCATTTTATTGTGGAATGTCCCTTTAAGTCATGAGATCAGCTTATGATAAGAGTATTCCTTTCAGATGGATGAATCGTTGTGAAATTAGGCCTCAAGCTGCTTCATTAATTTAGGAAGGAATAGATTGAAATGATAGTATTGATCCAGTCACTAAAGTGTTTCCCCACACTATAATGCTCTTCTGTGGAGTCTACGCATTTGCCGCTGAAGATTTGTTTCTGTCTTTTTACCCCCAAGCTAAACAAAATGCCTCCCTTTTCATGCCTCCAAACTGAAGTCAGTAATGCCTGGTAAAACACAACGCTTGCCTACCTTAACTGAGGCAGTAGCAAAGTGACAAGATGGAGGGGATGCATTGTACCATACTTTCAAATATTTTGAAAGGAATCCGCTAAACATGATTAATTTGTTCCTTGCTAAATATTAAAAGCTGACGAATGATCCAGCACCATAAAATATGTGCCCATAGAAGTCAGTGCTTCTTTCTTAAAGAGAAAGGTGCCTGAATATCAAAGTGCAGATGGGAGGATGAGGAAACTGGCTACAGCTGAGGAGATTTTTCACGCGGTGGCTGCTTTAAGTCATCTGGCTGATGAATGTTTTATTCCTGGATGTCAGGGGGCAGTGATTCCTCCCAGCAAACTAAAATTGCCTCTTCCATTACTCTTACAGAATGGCAAGTAATAGCAGAATAATTGTGTGATTAAAGATCCATTATTTCTTTAACCCTGAAAACAGTATTTCACTTTGGTAGAATCTGCTCACTTTTTAGTATGTGTGAGCAACCTGTGCTCCACTCCCTTGTGCAGTGCTGTGGGAATGGGAAAATAAATCCCCATGCTGTTTTTATTTAAATTTTCTCTTTTGCATTATACCCTTATGCTTAAAAAGTTGTCATATCAAAAGTTTGAGGACCAATGTGCTAATTGGTAGTTGAGTTAATTTTTAGTGTTCTGTGTGTACTAGAGTTAACAAAATATATTTTAACACATCAAAGTAATTTTGAATTGATTCCTAATCTCTCCCTAACATCCAAGTGTGCTTTGCAGTGCAGTCATTGTTCATAATAAAGGAATGATTTGGTGTTTTTAAGTTCCCTTCCCTAATTTCTCACTTTATCATTTATGAGGATGTTTATTCTTTGAGCACCCACTAATCACTCCCATCGCACACATCTGTGTCTCGGTGTTCCAGGTAACCTATGCAGTAAGGAATAGCTAATCCCGAGAGTTCAGTGTTGTGGAAACAAATGTCTCAGGTAACTTGGCTGATGAGCCTGATGTAACAGTAGTAATCTAACAGGAATATGCAACTGGATCTTTCTTATTCTGCATGACAAGAGAGACATGAGTCCACTTGGTAAACACACAGCTGTGTCTTGTCCGCTGTGCATCTCCCTTTGGGACGCTTATATGAATGTGTGTTTGTGTTGTTTTGCAGCGTATGACTAATCTTTGTTGTTCCCACCAGCATGATGTTACTAAAGGGCCTCCGCCTTCTCCCTCTGTTCCACACATGTCTGCAGAGATCTTGCTGGATTTTGGCTGCTTAGCCTGGATTTACATCATTTAATTTCAAGGCTTGCTTAACACATTTCAATCAATGAGCTCCCATGCACCAGGCTATAGGGGATTAGCTAATAGGAGTAAGAGACATTATGCAGAATGCACTCAGTTATATCCCTCTTGGAACATTGTCTACATGCTGATTTCCACTCATGGATGTGGAGCTACGTAAGGCTCAGTGTGCTCCTTTTCATGCTACTCGAACAGGGCAATATGTAAAAGTCTAGACTGAATCATTACACAAAATAGTGGTTTTAATTTGTGCTAGGAAAACATTTGTTTATGATCAAATGATACAATTATTGGTGAGATCAGTGGGAGGATTGTGTGGTCGACAAACAAGCCCTGATAAAAGTATAACCTCCCCTCTGGAACACATGGGACACGTTGAAATTTCATTCCACCAAAGAACCCTCATACACTCTCTTTTTTTTTTTTTTTTTTTTTTTTTTTAAATTTAACCTTCCGTCTTTGTCTTTATGCATTCAGTGATGGACACCAAGGCAGTGTTTACGGCCCTCTACAGCGTGTGTGAAGAAAATGCCACATTCTTCTCTGGAGGAGCCAAGGGGACTCAGGGCGATGCAGCACGGCGGCTAGTGGACACCATGAACCTGATTCAGGAGCACGCTCGCAGCCTGGAGCCCGTCATCTCTGGTTTTGCTTCAGTTTATCATCATTTTGACTTTGACCCACACATACCTGCTAATGGCTATCGCTCACTGGTCAAAGTAAGATGTTGTATGACATAAGATTTGCTTCTGTGAATGTGTTGTAGCGTCTCATTTGAGTTGATTATTGTTTTTTTCCTGTACTGAGACAACGCAAGAACTTTAAATTAAACAATAGATTATATTAATTGTTAGAATTTTAAAGTATGTGAATATATGCATTCAAGCAATTCTTTTTAGATAGAATTCTAATTGTTCTTTAACAGTTATTGCTGTAATTCTTTTGATTTGAATAAATATTTTCTTGTGTTTAAGGTAGCTGCTACGTTTACTGGCCTATGCCAGTATAATGTTGATAAACACGTACGTGGTGATAATTGTGATTCTGTAAGGTCAATTACAGAGTATTAGTGTAGAAATACTCAAGAAACACCTGAAGTCCTTAAATAATAGTAAAATGAAACACCTCATTGGCGCTGCTGTTGAGCCAATTCTGTACTGGCAACAGGTTTTCGCACTCATCCCTATGGCATATCTGAGACTTAATAAACTCACATAGAGTAATGGATTCTCATTAATATTCTTTCCACACTGTGAGAAAGTACTCACCACCCTCTCTTCTCCTTGATTTTCTTTTGTTTCAAGGTCAGGCCATTTGTTTTACAGATTGATTTTGTGCTGCAAATCAGGTTGGATATATTCCTCTAGCTGCAGAATATCTCTGCCTACTGTATGCACTGTACTTTATCTCCTGTTATTGGTGAAACATCATGACCTTCAGTGGTTGAAGCCCACCACGGATGTATGAATCTAGCAGAGAAACAAATTAATGTTTTTTTGTATCATCCCCTCAATTGCCATGTTTAATTCTTCTCATCCCAACAGTGCTACTCTGACTAATCTGTAACACCCTAGTGGAGCAGCATGCTGTTCACATGCTCCCAACCCAACATGCGATCACACATCGCTACCACACTGATCTTAACTAAAAGTTGAGAAGGCCAAGAAGAATTGCCTCCTCAATAATTATACTATTAAAATGTATAATCTGCTTTTCCATGCTAGGTTTAATTGAGCTTGCTGTTTAGGTTTGTAAGCACCAAAGCTGATACCAATTTAATCATAAAATCTTCTCCTAAATCTGATTGAAACTCCATATTTTTTTTCTAGGTGGTGCGTTGCTGCCTTCTCCACATCATTCACAAAGGGCGGTACATTGCTATTAACCGACGCAGCATCTTTTTTCGAGTTGCACACAATGCAGGGGAGATGGAGGCTTACTGCAACGCCTTGTGCCAGCTGCGTGCACTGCTTTACTTAGCCCAGCGTATGCTCCATGACAACAGTCACGGCAACCTATTTTTCCAAGACGAAAGTGGCCTTAGCGAAAGTTTTGTCCGCGAATATGCATCAATGCACAAGGGATGCTTCTATGGCCGCTGCCTGGGCTTTCAGGTGAGATAAACTGGCAATATTTGAGAGTAAAATTTGCTTTTGAAAATAAAATTATCTTTAGTGGGAGTTTGTTTAAGAACAAGGATGATTCACTGTAGCTGTAACCTCATGTTGTAAAATAAATTCATGCATGTAACAAAAACTCCTCACAAATCTTCTGAGAACACAATAGCCAATATTTAGAAGATGAATTGTTAATGCAATCAAAGAATGGACAAAATCAGCCCCATGCACTCCTGCAAGGTTGTTGAAGGTGCTTGCAGTGGGAATTTTTAACTAAAAGTGGAGCAAATTGCTAATGGGCCTAACAAAATTCTAAGTTGATGACACCTTTTAAAAATATCAAATATGTAAGTATTATGCACCCTCTGAAGAAGCCATGAGACAAATTGTTCTTAGATTAGAGGCTTGCCAAGGAATGAGAGAAAATGGCTAGAAGGGTGCCATGAGAGCCAGGAAAGGAATACTGAATTACAAATATTTTATGTTCCGCAAACCCACAGGTGAAATGAGGTGAGGAAAGAATTTGGGTGATTTTAAGGATTTCTGCTCCATCTTCAAGATCTGTTGAACAGCCCATTTCTGTTCTTATTTGAGCTTAATGAGAAAGGCTGAGCCTTCACTGAGCAGAGGCCAGAATCTAACTACAAGGAAAAATGATTAAATCTTTGTACTGCTGCGTATATCAATTTATAATGTCTTACATTTCATATCCTATTATCTGCAATGTTTCACATTCTTTGGTCAAATAAAGTTTTTATTTTACTTTTGGTTTTGTTTTAATTAGAAGAGCAGAATTTAAACTCTCGGTGACCCTTTTTCCCATCTCTCCCCAGTTCACTCCAGCTATCCGACCCTGTCTTCAGACCATCGCTATTGGCCTTGTGGCGTTTGGAGAGAACTATAAACGCCATCAGTCAGGAATAGGTCAGCATCATCTTGTTTGAAGGAGGCCCTCTTATCATCTCTCCATTTCATTTTCATTCATAGGCCATACAAGCCCTATAACTTTTCTGCATTGCTCCTTAGCCCCATGACTGTGTACCTTTTTGATGTTGTGTGTTTGGATTGTAAATGTTCTTTCATCCTCTGCAAACTTAGCCTTTGCAGTTCTTATATATTTTTCAATGATTTGAACCTATACTCAGCTATGTTGCAGAAGAAGAGACAGAAGATCATGCACTATGAACACACATACCGGTAAATACAGTATTTAACTTTCAAAAAGCAATCATGGTTTTTGTGCTCTGTGCTGCATCACAGTGGAGGCAGGAGGTATTGCACCGTATGGTGAGTGATCTCTACCCCCACCACTTCATTATAGTCCTTGAGTGAACTGAGGTTCCTTTTACACCAAATGAACTGTGGTTCTTGAACTGGTGCCATTCAGGTTCCCTGGAACGAACCAGCCTGCATTCACACAGGTTTAGAGTTCAGATATTCTACTTGGTGACATGTCCTTAATGGTGGGTGGATCACAATAGACCGTAATATAGTATCTTATTTCCACATACAGCATGAGTTTTTGACAATTTTTTTGTAGTCTCACTAAACTTTAAGTATATTTTAATTTGTGCATTACTTTGGTTATAAAGTACTATTGATTGATTGATTGGTTCTAGAAAAGAACCAACTGTTTTTTGGTTCCATCTGAAAACAAAAGGTCTGAATCTGTTAATTTTGGTGTGAATGCTCAGAAATGGGTTCAGGAACCGGAACCGTGCCAGTTCCCTGATGGTGTAAAAGGGCTGTGAGAGGCACTATATGAAGCTTCTATTAACTATTCACAATGTCTTCATTAATATGCCCTAGAAAAAAACCTAAGTAATGTTTATTCATTTTGCAATGATTAATTTTGTTAAACAATAGAAATAAAATAAAATAGGTAAATAATAAATTTAATGGAAATAAAATTGGCTAGATTTAAGAAATATTTTACAAAACCTATTTTAGATTTGCCAAGGCCCCAGATATTTCATGTTTGTCAAAACTCTAGGTTTTGACAAACATGAAATGATATTATTATTATTATTGTTATTATTATTTAAAGTAGATACATTGCAAAACGCTAGAATCTTTTTTTGAACTCAGTATATTAAACAAAGAAAGTCAAGTGTAGCACAATCACAATATTACTTTTTTTTTAGAAATTCTAAATTTGGTGGAACCTTAAAATTTGTAAAATTAATGATTTTCTGTCTTTCATTTTTCAAACTGAACTCTACCTGCTATATCTGCTAAAAATGGTTAAAACCGAATCAGTAAATGATACTGCATACAATTGATTTACTTAATTTTTGCTAAAACAGTTTTTACCTGCCAGTTTGGGCACAGTCTAAGCTAAAAAATTAAGGTGAACTCAAAGTGACGACC
>JAQQAE010006394.1:0-16736 GCA_029823295.1 Pseudamia nigra
CCTTCATAAGATCCAACAGTGCAAAATGTACATTCTTGCAATTTTTCAACTGGTCTTAAAATTTTGATCAGGAGTGTATTTTCTTCAGTTCTAGTTAATGTTCTTGATTATTTTGTCCATTTTTGCTCATGTTCCTGATTCTTTCATCTAGTTTTCTTAATTATTCTTTTTGTTTGGTTTATTATTGAGTCATTTGTGTTAATTGAGCATTCTGCTAATTTTTGTTCATTTGAGCTTATTTCATGTTTTACATTCTTTCACTTTGGTTAATTTTCCTGATGATTTTGTCCATTTGTATTGTTTCCTTGATTATTTTGTTAAGTTTATTAATTTTGTAAAAAGAAATTCTATTAATTTTTTTATTATTTTGCCCATTTTTGCTAAATTTCTTCCATTAGTTTTGTTTTTCCTTTTCTTCAACATGGTTAACTTTTTTATTTTTCCTAATTATTTTGTTCAATGATGATCATTTTCTGTTCATTTTATTTATTTTAATTTTGTTAGCGTTTTGTCTTTTCATTTCATTCTCTTTACTAATTTGTTCTCTTTCATTTACTGTCTGTTTTTTTCCATTTTGGTTAAGTTGGTGGATTTTCCTCATTAATATTTTTACCTTTTTGTTCATCTTTTTGATTATTTTGTTAACTTACGTTGTCATTTTGTTCATTTTTGAAGTTTTCTATTTATGTCCTTTTACATTTTTGTTCATTTTCTTAATTACTTTGTTTGTTTGGTTTGTTGTTTTGTTAATTTTTCTTTACTTTCTGTTTATTTTGTTTTAATTTTCATCAATTTTTGTAAATTTTAGTTGATTTTTCTGATTATTTTGACCACGTATGTTTATTCTCTTGATGATATTGTTTACTCTGTTATTTTGTTCATTTTCTGTTCATTTTGTTTTTCTTTTTTTCAATTTGCGTTAGTTTTGTTCGTTTTTATCATTACTTTTTCAATTATTTTTTTGGCTTTGTCATTTTGCTCATTTTCTTCATTTTCTATTCATGTCATTGTTTATTTTCTTCACGTTTGGCTAATTTATGTCAACTTTACTGATTCTTTCATCCACTGTTGCTCATTTTTGGATGATTATTTATTTAGTTAGTATTTAGTTAATTATTTTGTTCATTTTTGTTAATTGTTTGTTAATTTTATTTTGCACTTATGTCACTTTTAATTTTTCAGATTTTTTTGTCCATTTTTCTTAATTTTCATGATATTTTTGTCTGTTTTTGATCAATTTCCTGTTGATTTAATTTGTTTCATTTGTTTTGTTTACTTTGGTTATTTTGGCAATTTTCTTCCTTTTGTTCACTTCCTGATTATATCATTTGATTTTTTTTTATCATGTTGCTCATTTCATTTTTTATTTTCTTCAATTTTGGTTAATTTTTGTCTATTCTTCTAATTATTTTGTCCATTTGTCTTAATCTTCGTGACGATTTTTTTTACCCTCTTTATAATTTTGTTTGTTTTTCATCATTTTTCTGTTGATTCCATTGTTTATTCTCTTTAACTTTGGTTATTTAGTCAATTCACTCCTTTTTCCTAGTTTCGTTCATTCTTCGCTTGTTTCACCTGCTTTGTTTGTCACGTTGCTCATTTCCTTCATTGCATTTTTAAAATTTTCTTCCATTTTTGTTCCTTGTTCTGAGAAGCAATCGCAGCCAGACAGCATCGTGCTGCCGCTGCGGTCGAGCGTCTGGAATAGCTGGAGTCAGCAGTCGTGTGCTTTGTACTGAAGTTGACTGCGGTTTTTTGGTCTTAATTAAATCACAGCCGCATTTTAAGGAGAACCTAAAGTTTTATGACCCGTAGGGTTTATGGAGGCGGCGTTCACGCTCAAACGTCTAGAAAGCACCATATGGACGGAGCGAGCAGGAAAACACATGACTGCAGAGCACACACCGACTCAGGGATGGTGTTTTTCAAATGTAAGCCGAGATGGAAGATAATAAAAGGCAGACGGAACTTATTTCGCCATGCAGTATCTTCATCAACACTAAAGGTTATCCATATCATTAATTGCGATATACTCCTGGAACTGGTACACTGCGTTTCATCTCACTGACGTACTGATAATTCAAATTTTATCAAGGCTGACGGTGTGATTTAATCATCAGATTTTCTTCTCCATAATTAGTGTCAGTGACCTCTGGAAAATCAATCGGATAAATCTTCTAATGACAAAAGCTTGTCATGAACTTTAATGACTATCATGACTCTTCACTTTTTTATCTATTGATATGCTATTTATCATTGACTCCACTAAGGCTTAGATAATAACCAGCCAATAATTCGGCGCGATTCATCCCAAATGCACGAAGGGGACACCTTTAAGTTCCCGTCCACAGGAACCCTTAACTACGAGATTTGAATTTTGAACTTTCACCCTTTAACTGCCTGTATAATGTAACTTACTATGAACAGAATATGCAACAAAATTGGACAAAAAAAATGACGTAATAGATAAAATGAATAAAATCTGCAGGAAAATGAACCATGGTTGAACAGGCAGTTAAAGGGTTAAAATAAATACCACCAAGCATTCATTCACATTGATGTGGGTGAAGTGTCGTTGCCCAAGGACACAACAGGGATGGAGCAGATTTCAAACCGCCAACCCTCCGGTTGTTGGATGATCTGCTGCACATCCTGAGCGACTGCCATGGAACTGGCTTAATTCAGCCGCACTGGAGGATTTTCAAGCACGTTTTGGGTCATGGAACGAGATCTTCATTGCACTGAAGTCCAGACTCTGACTGGGCCTGTTGAAAAATGTCCATGGTTTATTCGGAGGTGGACTTGATGAACCGTTGTCCTGCTGGTACCGCGCAGAATTCCTGGTTCCTTCAATTATGTCAAGTTGTCCAGGTCCTGAAGCAGCAAAGCAGACCATCACAAACCACCACCATGTCTGAATTATGGGCATAATGTTCTTTTTATGAAATACTATGTTACTTTTACACAAGATGTAACAGTTGCACTTTATGGCTTGATGCTTCAGCAGCTGTTGTCCTGATATGTTGATGGTGACCGTGGTTGTGAATG
Source organism: Pseudamia nigra (assembly GCA_029823295.1). Classification (NCBI taxonomy): domain Eukaryota; kingdom Metazoa; phylum Chordata; class Actinopteri; order Kurtiformes; family Apogonidae; genus Pseudamia; species Pseudamia nigra. Next base: position 3,049 of record JAQQAE010006394.1, read on the forward strand.
TGTGGATATTGTCCTGACCTTGCTGTGACCCAGGTCACTAAATTGAACTGCCCCCTGGGGATAAATAAAGTATTCTGAATCCAAGTCCTCACACCTTCCAAAATATTTAACTTTTGTCTTGTCAGTCACAGAAACTCATTATTTGGCGAATGTTAGACGATTTGTGTTCTTTCTGGTCAGCAGTAGTTTTCACATTGGAACTCACCCCCCAGGTTTCCAAAAAAATGTGGTTAATAACTTAATTCATGATTTAACACACAGGACCATGAAGGTTTGGAATTTCATACCTGAATGATTAAAACATTGGGGATATGACATTTTCATCCTTAATTTACTTGATTATGTTGTTCATTTTTCTTCATTTTGTTCCTTTTTTGCAACTTCTTGATTGCTTTGCTACTTGTGCTGCTTATTTTGTTCTTTCTATTTTCTCTTTGCATCTAATTTGATTTATTTTCTTGGTTGATTTGCTTATTTTGCCTATTATTTTGTTCATTTTTCCCGATTTTTTTCACTTTTTCTTTCTTTTTTGAGTGTTTTGTTCATTTTCTTCTGATATTGTTCACTTTTATTAATTTCTTTTACTATTTTGTACTTTTTGCTTCCTTTTCCCTGTTTATTTAGTTCATTTAAGTCAAAATACTCACTGGTTTGTTGCATTTTGCTTTGCAATTTGGCTTGATTTTGTAATTATTACAACTTTTATGTCACCTCGTAACTACATTTGTAGGGCAGCGAAAAAGGCGTCATGTAAGAAAAGGTTCATAAACTAAATAATAATTTTACTGATTATTTGCCCAATAAACATTTACATGTGACAAATACAAAATATCAGGAAGGAAGCAAATACTTTTACATGCTACTGTAAATAGATGCGTGGAACATGGCTATTATTTTTAACTGGTACTTCTGTAGGCCACCACTGGTGTGTTTCTGAGACCGTGGAGTATAATTAAACGTCGTTCAGAAGTGTAAATTTGGCCGACGGGCTACAGAAGCATCACTGGGTGAGGCTGGAGGCGCCTCATTATTGGATGGAGAAGATGACGCCAACAGCTAGACAGATTACTGCCAGCGGAACAAAAAGAACAAGTCATTTATTAAATGATGCCTACTTTACTCCACGCAGTGTGTCAACAAACACTCACCTAGTCCAAGTAATGCCAGAGCCTTTGACACCTCTATTTATCACCTCATGTGGCTGAAGCTAAAAGGTTTCCATGATGAGGATGTCACTAGTGCAGACGGTGACGGGAGTCGTGAATAACTGCCTGTATGATCCTTTTCATGCACAGATTCATTTTACTTCACCAGTTCTGGTCATTTATTACCTAATTTACTGACACCATGTTGGATATTTTCCCAAGATTGCTGTCAAACATGGGGGAAAAAAGCTGCCACACCACTAATTGCGTGTATTTTCCATTTCTAGAGCGAGAGGACGCAAAAATACAGCGGTAATCAGTGGTACATCGGGGTTTTTTTGACAATGATGGCTTTGATGATGTTTTCTGAGCAGCGGCAGAGTGACAGCTCAGCAAATATACTGCGTGGAGTTCCAAAAACAAAAGAAGACAAAGTGGAAGCATGGCATTTATTAGCAGATTCTGTTTTTTTTTTAATCGTAACGTAACCGTGTCTTCTGTTTACCAACATGCCAGCTGTTCCACACGCACACACACACACACACACACACACACACACACACCCACACACACACACACACACACACACACACACACACACACACACACACATCTATTTAAATCTATACACTATAAATGTATACAGAATGGCATAAAGCATTTATTACATAACTACACCTTGTCTTAGGATGATGAGGCAAGAATAGATACAATAAAATACATGACATGCTACAATAGAAAATACTATGCTATGATATGAAATGATATGTTACAATATGATACGGTATGCTATGATACAATATAAGACAATGCTGCGATATATGATATGATGCACTGCAAAATGCTGCATCATGATATGAGACTATATGCTATAATATGAAACAATACAATAAGGTACAATAACGCTACTGTATGATACGATAGGCTGTGATATGAGACACTACAATACAAAAATGACATGCTACGATATGGTATGATATAATACGATAAAGGTCAATAATGCTGCAGTATGATATAATACGCTATGGTACAATTTGGGTATGCTATGCTACAGAAAATGGTCGTTTGCCCGCTCTGAGTCGGGGAAGAGTTTAAGTATGTTGGGGTCTTATTTATGAGTGAGGGGAGGATGGGGCGTGCGGGGTTGGCAGTAATATGGATATTGTATCAGTAAGTTGTTATGGGGAAGCATCTGAGCCGAAATGCAACGCTCTCAATTTACGGTTTGATCTATGTTCCTATCTTCAGCTATGGTCAAGAGCTTTGGTTCATGAGCGAAAGATCCGAGCGTTGACGTGAGTTTCCTCCACGGGGCGGCTTGGCGCTCCCGTAGAGATAAGGTGAGAAGTTTGGTCATGTGGGAGGAGCTCAGAGTAGAACATCAAGAGGAGACAGCGGGGGTGTCCGATCTGGATGCCTTCTGTCCAGCTGGGAGGAGGCCCTGGGGCAGACCAGGACATGCTAGAGGGACCCAGAAGGGTTGGAGGAGGTGGCAGGGGAGGGGGAAGTCTGCTGCCCCGACGACCCAGATGTGGAGAAGCAGAAGATGATGGATGAATGGGCACTATGCTACACCACGATAAAAACCATATACTGAAGATACAATACGCTACTCTGCAATATGATACGATATGATACAATATAATACAATACAACAAACCACAATACAATATGGCACATTTTGCAAATTTTTGGGATTTTTTTGCTAATTTTTGTGATTATTTGTGTAGATATTTGATCATTTTGTTTTTTATTTTGTTCATTTTTCTCAACTTACTTGATTATTGTAATAATTTTTGCTCATTTTGTTGCTTATTTTGTTAATTTTTCTTAAATTACTTGATATTTTTTCTAATTTTGTGTCGTATTTTGTTCATTTTTCTTAACTGTCTTGATTATTGTGATTCTTGCTTATTTGTTGAATGTTTCTTAAATTCCATGATCATTTTGATCTTATTTTGTCCATTTTTCCTAACTTACAGTACCTGATTTTCTTGCACATTTTGTGTTTTATTTTGCCCATGTTTCTTAATTTGACTCTTTTCCTGATAATTGCTCATTACTTTGCTAATTTTGTGTTTTTTTCCTTTATTTTATTGTAAATTTACATCACTATATTTCTAATTTATCTTCATTCACATTAATTAACTTTTTGTTAATTACTTTTGTGTGTTTTGTTAATTTACCCATTTGTAAATGTAATTATTTTGTGATTCTTTTAGAGTTGCAACCTTTTACTCCTACTCAGCGGTGAGGTGTGGCCTAACGTAACCGAGTAAGAGTAAAAAGTATTCTTCAAAAACTCTTCTCTGAAGTACTGTACGTTTATTTGAAGTACATGTAAATGTACTTGAGCGCCACCCACCTCTGTTTTTGACAGCTTCACCTCAACAACTCACCCTCCATTCGTTTAATTGAAATTTAATTGAAAGTTTTTTCTCAGTAATATGCATCATCTCTGGCAGAAACAGTAGCGAACACTGTTCTGTTCTACATTATGTGCAGAAATGGGACCTGTGCATGCACCTTGGGACCTCAGCTGAGTGGAACTGCATCTCCTTCGGAAATCCACTGGTAAAAATACCCACCTCTCCGCCAGAACAAACAGGTGACACCTTTTTAGTGCAGCTACACAGATGGCCTTTTTAGGAACAGCTTGAGAGGACACAATGATGGAGATTGCTTTTACAACATTAAGCTTTTTTGCACCTAAACACAATCAAAGGCTCCATATCATCAATAACATCTCCCACTGGAAATACAATTTCAAGGTCTATTTGATACATGAAAAAGCAATGATGCGTCGTAATTCAAAAGTTCCACTCGCACTTTGGAGGAAAAAGCCTCTAATAATCCAGGTACGGTGGGTAAACATAGATGAAACATGCAAACCTTCCTAGAGACAGGTTTCAGTTCAGTTAGAGGTAATTGGCAGTCGGTCACATTTTATTGACAATGATAATGTGATTGTATATTCTATTATATGCCTTATATTTATCTGCAGGCGACGATAGAAGTGTATCTTCAAAATACAAAGTCAAACGTGAAAATTATTGCTTGTCTGTCATGAAAACAAAAACAACAACACTGGCAATGTATCCATGGGCATGCTACGAGAATTACACTACCAGCCAAAAGTTTGGACACACTTTCTTTATTGTATTTTTACCATTTTCAACATCATAAATGGAGACATTCAAAGTGTTAAAGATTGTCCAAAGTAGCCAAAGACAGCTTTACACACCCATGACATGCTCTCATCAGATTCATGACATAATTGGCTGGAAAAATGTTTTCAAATCACAGCTGAGTTCATTTGTACCACGTCTTGTCAATTGCTGCTTTAGTGTCACTACAACTACTGTGCAAAGCCATATTATGGCGAAAAAAAAAAACACTGAGAGAACTTTCTGAGGCTGGTTATTCTATTAAACCTCCTCTGCAGCAGAGGTAGATCTTGGTCTTCATGAGAGGCAGTTTCATCATAATTATTAAGTTATTGAGATGTTTCAGATCAGACTGACCATTTCAATTCAATTTATGTGTATAGGTCCAATCTAAGATTATCTCTAGGCACTTCACAACACAAGGTCAAAGCCTCAAAAGATGATATTTTCCAAAGTAATGATGAACTGCCGTTCCACCCTTTATAACGCACTCATTGTAATACGTCGAAATTTAAAATTTCAACCCTAGAGTATTACTTGTGGATAGAAGAGGACACCTGGGCTTAAAAAAATGCAAATAATATGTGTATAAATTATTGTAAAAATACACATATAACAATGAATGAGCATTTATTTCCACGTCAGCAGTCAGGCAAACTGTATGTCTTATGGAACTTACACTCACAAAAACAAGTCCAAAAAATAGTATAGTGTAAACAGTGTCAGAAAAACAAAAGTGCACCTTCCAAAATATTGCGTTGGGGGGGCGGGGGTGACATTTTTAAAGCCTGCTGAAGTTAACATATGGTTCCTCACCTAATAAAGGGTGAACAGGGTGTTTATGGCCACAACGTGGATTTGTACAGTTGTTGTAGTAGCACGAATAAGTCTATTGACTCTGGACCCACGAGACAACTGATGGTCTAAAACACATGAAGAAGACAAGAAGTGGCACAAATTAACTCTTAACAAGATGCACCTATGAACTGAAAACCTTATAAATCTGATGAGCGTGCACAGCTGGCATCAAAGCTCTACATCTAAAACATAAAGCATGCTCTGGATTAACACTGTTTTTTAAACTACATAATTCCATATATGTCCTGTCACAGTTTCAATGTTTTCAGTATTAATGTACAATGTTGACAGTAAAGTAAGTAAAGTTTCCTTTGCAAAAGTAAAGGAAACTAGAGGGCACTTTCACCTCCGCCAAGGCTGTTGTTCACCCAAACTGTTATTTTTTGACCGGCCAAGGAGGTTATGTCATCATGTTGGTTTGTCTGTTAGGACGATGAAGCAAAAAGTACTGGATGGATTTTGATGAATGGCTGTATCTTGCAATGTTAAAGAAAGTGAAAAATTGATCCAGAATCTGCATCCTGACCCATATTATCTCCAAAATTTCACCTACCTTTGGTGAGAATTTGTGTAAAATCTGTCCAGTAGTTTTTGTGTAATCCTGCTAACATACAAACCAAAATGAATACATAACCTCATTAACCTCTTAAAGGTAATTACTGAATAAGAAGGCATGTCTTTTGACTGGAAATGTATCTACAGACACACATATATATACATACTGTATCTAAAATATTTCTGTAATGTGCTTTCAAAAAGCATTTATATGCACAGCTGGCCAGTAGAGTTAGTTAAAGGTTCATTGTAGTTACTTTCCTCCGTTTTTATGCCTCATAGAAAGCACATAGATTACAGTAGGCGCATTTGAGGTACAAGAAAATCAACTGAATTTCTGCCTGTGTAATATGGAATTAAAAAGCATTTTTAAGCTCTGGGAGTCGGGGGTAACAGCACTATCTGGTTTATCTTGTGAAACAAGTCCACAAGGCTGCCTGTGTGTAGGTTATTTGTAGTGTAGTGAGAAGAGAATAGGCAACTGATGTATCAATCTGTCTTCCTGAAAAATCCCTTTCACCAGAGGAGTGAGATATAGCCCTGTGAAGTGACAAACAGCAAGCTGATTTCCCTGGTTCAGCAGGAAAAAAAAAATCAGGTCTGGTCTGGTCTGACGGTACACGGTAGAAAACATGTTCATTTGTTAAAGAACGGCAAGGCAGGAACACATTTATTTGTCATGGAGGGCGCGATGCATGAATGAGTGATTGAACAGGCTGCAGTGAGTGACCATGTGCACGGATTACACAGGACTGGATTGGACGAACACAAACCTTTGTCTGTGCTTCCCGAGCTGTAACATATGTGCTTCCGAGGTGCACTGTGCTCCGCACACACCACATGTGTCGCACTGGAGTGAATCTGAGATGTAGTCGAGACATGATTTACTCCACGCTGTGATATATTTCCAGTGGTGGAATATAAGGGCTTTCACTGAAGCGCTGTAATTTGAGGTACTCGAACTTGTAGCTTGACAAGGCCGGGCAAATTCTTGGACGTGTGCATTTTTTATTCCCAAGCAGCAGTGTCAACAGGCAGTGACCAAATTGCCTCTGGATGCGAATGAATAAAAGAAGCTAATTATAAAGCAGAGTAGATCGCGATGTAAGTGAGAGCCACGTCAAGCAGATGCATTGTCCATCAGCAGTGGAATATTATGCACAGATTGCATAGTTATCCAATTGAATTCACCCATGTAAACACTGGACACTCACAGCAATATCCCAAGATTATAGAAACTGAAGATACCATATTTTCTGCCCAATAATGCGCACTTAAAATTTTTTATTTTTCTCAAAAATCGACAGTGCGCCTTATGGTGTGGAGTACCTCATGTATGGATTTATTCTGGTTTGTGCTCACTGACCTCGAACTGATTTTACTGTATGTGGTACACGGCGCTCAAAAATCTCTCAAAATGTTTTAGTACGGTACAACTTTGCCGAACCACTTGTAGGAGCGTTATGGTAATCAGGAGCTTTGCAGAGTGATACGTACTGTGCAGTACTGGACCGTATCACTCGCGGAGTGATACGGCCCATACGTATCACGTATACGTGACGTGTCACTAACTGAACAATGTTGAGAGTTACGGTATCGTGCATGAGTTGAATAGAGTTTGACATATCTAACTTTTACGTCGCTTAATGCGCCTTATAATCCAGTGTGCCTTATGGAGCAGAAAATACGGTACATGCCATGTACTGTATTGAGACCACGACCATAAAAATCTGATAACTGGGAGTAATCAGATAATTCTAATAATTGGATGTGATCTGTTTACATGCAAAGTCCCGCATGTTTCAGTCCATTATTGTGTTTCTTTTGCAGTGCTACATATGTAGAGAGGTGAAGACTCGGACTTCCTGTTATTTTTAAAACATCCAGGCTTGTCTCGACGTACATGGTGACGCCTACAGTTTTAGTGCTAGCTGTCCTGTTGTGGGAGCTAAAAGGCCTGCGAACTAGACTGCACACTGCTGCTGTGCTTCATTTATAATCCATCAGGAGAAAAAGGCTCTAGGATTTCACAGTCAGCATCCATCCTTGGTCTTGGACTCCTTTCTAAAAACTGTCACTTCTGGTTTCTACTTTTTTTTTTTTTTCATACATGTGCAGATGTAAAAGAATGAAATAAGGCAGATTAATGGATATACATGCATCAAAGCACTGGAGTATTGAAGAGAAATCTAGGTGTGTTAATCCAGTTTGTCCTAATCAGATCACTGCCATTATCTGATAAAACATATCACATTTACTGTTTGTGTTTATATGACCACTGGAATAATTTGATAACTCCAGAAATGGGATGGTAATCATATTTTTCGTGTGCAATGTAAACAGGCTCACGATTAAGTTGCAGAAATTGTTAGAAGGAGGTGGCTGAGGTGGTCATAGCCCCACAACCAGACCAGGCTGTGTCATTCACTCTTATTAGTGTGTTTTTGTGCATTGTCTGTGTAACCCTCACCCCTTTATTCAATAACCTTAACCAACTAATTTTATGACAACACCTAATGAACCCATAATGTGCATCCAACGCAGAAGGCACCACATACTGTAACTGGAACCATGCCGATTTTGTCGCCTGCCACCAGTGCATTGACTTTCCATCACATGCATGGTACTGTCCATTGTGTTGGTCATCATAGACATGCAATGGAAATTATGACATAATCTTCAGCTGCACCTATGAGCAAAGCGACAAAGAAGAAAAGAAGTAGTTTGCATCTGTGGTTATGATTTTTTTTTTCAAATACACTCAAGGGATTTAATGACACAACTCTGTATTTTTGGCCAAATTTGTGAAGAGCCTTCCTTAATTAATAAAGGCAGTTGTACAAATACATGTATGATTACCTTTAGGATAAATCCCAACATGGATTTTGGTCATATCTGACTGATTGTTGCGCGTGGTCCTATGTCTCTCAATGTCTTTGAGCAACCAATCCCAAATGACTACTCCTCTATCAAACACAATTAAAAGGCAGTGCAGCTTTAGAGAAAAGGACATCTAAGAATGCCATGACTGGGGCAACCTGACCAGGATAGTGCCACTGGAATGACCAGACAAGTTACCAAAGCAGTAAATATCTATCGCTCCACAATAGTGAGCTTACACCAGCGTTATTTGTCCAGAGGAACAACAGCAGACCAACCACAACCTGGTTGACTACGTGTCACAACCACAAACCAGGAGTTGTTTCTTAACATCGTTTGGGCCTTTATTTGCTTTGTAACTGGTTAAGGTAGGATATTCATTAAAAAGTAATGAGGAAAGATACATGAGTGGTCATTTGCTACAACACAAACTACACCTGTGATTTTGCAAATAAATGTAGCAGTGTGTTATTAAACTCTTGGAGTGTAAATAGTTTTAAGAATAATTAAGAATACTCATCAATCTTCAAATCTGTGGTTGATTTATGAAAATAGGATCTACTTGAAAATTAAACTCAGTGACATGAAATAAGATCTGCACAAATTTACATCATGTTTAGTGACACTAAACATAGGACAAGAGAGTACCTGGCGGTCCCTGCTGTTAGGGCTGTCAAGGCCACGCTGAGTCGAAGTGATGTTCGTTAACACCGTCGATGCGACGGCAGCGTAACACTCACCCAAATCATTCATTAATGACTTGATTTGGCTGGACAGATTCTCTCCGTTTGAATTTCTTGCCTGGAAATCAGAAAATTAATTGCCATGAGTTTCAGTGATGATTTGACCAATCATATCATCAATTATATGAGCATGTATTTGGACATTTAAAAATCCAAACACACCTAATCTGTAAACATACCTCATGAATGGCTTTAATGAAACATTTGCTATCTGGCAGATCTGTTTACTGCACTAGTATATTTATATTTTTCTGCAACTTTCTACTTGGTCTCAACAGCTTCTCAGAGGGATGTACAGTACGTACGGTGTTTTTACTCTGCTACATTTGTCTCACAGGTTTAGTTACTTACCAAGGCTTTTTTCATTTGAATCCTGCCCAGAGAGGTTTTTGATTGTAATGTGCTAATTTTGAATATTTGTAACACACTGAACGATAGGTTGGGAAAATGATCAGTCCTCTAAAAAGCTTCTCGGATTAGCTAGAACATTCATTGTCTCAGAACTGAAAACAGCTCGTGAAAAACTGACATTTTCAGAGTGAAGTGGTTGTCAAGTGGTTCTCAGAGATATGATCTAATAGAATATGATGCGCTGCTGTAGATTAGTCTACTCAATAATATATAGAGTAGTACAACTAACCTCAACTTTAAAGATGTACAGCAATACATATCCTTATGCAGCTTGTGATATGGTGATCACATTCTATAAGATACGTAGGCTGTGAGACTGGGACCATCATGTCATACAAAAGCTTCTTGTTGGTTCTTATAATTCTTAATTTGCAAACGTTTCATTTGGGGTTGCCCAGGCTGATTTTGTTCATTCTGTATATGCTCCCTTTCAGTGACATTATTGGTAAATTACAGAGTATCCTACTATATTTATGCAGATGACCTTTTGATCCATACGGGAGTAGTGACTGTGTACCTGCTATGCAATGTATAGCAGGAACATTTGCTGAAAAGTTATACATCAAAATGAGTTGATATTCTGAGAACAGGCTATTATTATTATTATTATTCAATGAAAGACAGCAAATATTTTCTAATTTATTTGCTACGGGAAACACACAGAGGACCAGAGGTACTGGCTCTGACCAGGAGCTGAGCCACAGCTGGTCAAAGCCTTCGCATCCTGTACTCCATGACCAGTGTTCTGACCAGTGGGCAATGACCTGGGCTGTTCAGTAAGGCTGATGCAGAAGTAACTTACAGTTGTGATACTTCTGTTGGGCACCATTCAGTGGGTCCAAGAAGCCCCGACTCCCTTCGAGTTACATTACACTCCTGTCTGAAAATATAAAGTGAATACATTTTTGTCAAGAGTCATCATTGTCTCAAACATTTTTTGGACCTTCTATTAAGTGATCCGGTGGTCCATTTTTAACTTCTTGCTCTGTTATTAAGACATTACAGCAAATATTCTGACAAATCACTGCTCTTCTGGGCTTTGATTGACATGCCGCTATGGTAATTCGACTCACCAGCTGAGTTGGACCGAGTCGGACCTTCGTAGCTGCTATTTATTCACTAAATCATAGTTTTACCCGAGATACTTTTGACTACAGTTGTGGGTGAGTATTAACAACAGCCCTTCAGAAACCAATGGGTGATGTCACGGTCATTTTGTCCACGAATATAGTCTATGGTTCGGACACGGGACCCTTCCAGCTCTAAACAATGGTCGCAGAGGAGTAGAGATACTGTCGCTCAGAGCCCACATCAGAGCACCGGCCACAGAGGAACCTTCTCCGTCAACATATACTGTGCAATCAGTCTAATGTTAGGTTTATTTATCACACTAATTCTACAGATCAGCATGGTTTAAGAAGTTTTGTGACTCATCTTGCTCTGACAGGTGCTTCTTTACGTTTCATGGAAAAGGTGGAAGGCTGTTGTTTCATGACATTGGGATGTCATGAAATACTAGCATTGGGATGTGATAAACAACGACTTTCGGCCTTGCTCAGATATTTTTATACCTCACTCCAGTGATTGTTGTCGGATGCTGAATGGTGCGTGTTGAGGAGGGGCTTAGGAGAAACCGGGCAGAGAATGAGAGCTGTGCGCATTAAAATTTTCAGGCTAAGTCCTAAATTTTAAAGTTGCCAACTGCAGCTTTAAGACACGTAGCCAATCATTTTTATGATCCCTAGGGACTGCGGTTTTCTGAATTGCACTGCTTCATAGATTTTACACTTCTACTCACATTTCTGTTGTGTATTTATATTCTGCAGCATAATTCTAAAATTGTATTTGTATTATACCTTACCTTTGCAATTTTATTCTGTAAAGCACTTTCCGAGTTTCTCTCTGATAAGTGCCATATAAATAAGGCTTACACTTACAGGAAAATGCAGCATGCATTAATATGAATCCCAAAACTGACAGGGACCATTTTACTATGACTTTTTGCACTTTAATATATTTTTTCTCATAACATATACCTCTTTTATTTATATAAGGCACACAATATTTTCCTTGTACTGTGTGATCATACTACTTCTTCCATCGTGCCCATCATACAGTATCCCTCCATTATATATAGATTCAGATAACATAAGCAGACGGAGGAGCACCTGCAGTACAACCACATTGCTGTTTGCTCATAACATCTGTTTTGCCGTCGCCGTAGGTGACATAGGTGTCTTTTCCCACCAGCTCCAGCTTTCACTTATTTCTCTTGTCCACGGCGCAGGTTTGAAAACACATCTCGAAGCCAGGACCAAGGCTGTCTATTTTTAGGACAGAGCATGGGAGATATTCGGTGCTGGTAAAGTGGAATTCTTTTCCGCCGCACACAGGTTATTTTCTCACCAGATCCTGTCGGGTCTTTTTGATGTCGTTCTATGTAGAGTTGGACATGGAAGTGGGTGTGTTCGTAACAATCACAATGTACGGTGCAATTTTGGTAAAAGCAAAATTGTACGTTTCTTTTGCTCTCTTTCACTCTCTGTCTGAGGATCTAGGGGGCATGTACCCAAGCAGAGTTTGGTTCAGTTTGCATTTGATAGGCAGCCTGCTGTGAAAAAAAAAGTTCACAAAAAGTGTCTTTTTGTCTGTTTATGCAGTAATAATAATAGCTGGAGCAGGTGTACAGTCCATTAATTGACAGATACCACCACGATTTAGTATAAAGCACATTATGAAATGTACATTATGAACCTTTAATGCTCTCAAGCCAAGTGAGAGCTTGGTAAAAGTGAACTCAAACATGAACAGACAGACAGATCCCATAAAATGTACTTCTGACAGTAGAATATTTCAGTTACATTTGGGATGAAAAGAATATGCCTCTACTCAGTCGCATTTTGCGCCACCTAAATGAGTAGGCGTAAAAAAAAAATTGAATAAAATATGTATAAAATAACCAACAGAAAACAATCAACATAAAAAAACGAAGCAACAAAATGAGCAAACGTTTACAAAAATAATCACAAAAAGCAACAATGAAATTAAAAAACAAAACAAAATTAACATCAATAAAATGAGCAAAAATGAGCAAAGTAGTCAAGTAAAATGTAAAAGTAACATAACTTGAAATGACCAAAGTGAACAATAAGTAAAAACAAGATATATTTGAGTAAATGAACAATAAAGAACAACATAATCAATATAATATAATTTAAACAACATCTCAAGAAAATAAACAACAAGATGAGCAAAATGATGAACGTTATCGACAAAGTGAACAAAAACAAAATTATTTAAAATGAACAAATTATGAAACAGTTTTAGTAAAAAAAATTAACACAATAAGCAACAAAAATCAACAAAATTACACAAAATTCTAGAATGTGCCTCCAGAGGTGGCAGCAACAGACAACAGCTCTCTGCACTTTCATAAAATTTTGGTAGCACTACAAAAAGGCAACACAGCACTGGAGAAAATGACACGACTGGGGCAACCTGACCGGGACGGTGCCGTCGGATCACGCTGGAGGCAGGTTGCACCACCAGACAAGTTGCCAGAACAGTAAATGTCCATCAATCAAGCAAAACCAAGCAAAATGAGGACAGCACTACTACTGCTGCATAATATTACTAATAATTTGATAAACTAAGGAAATAGATAAATACTCAAAATGGTCAAAATAACAAAGAAAATGGACCAAAATATCAAAAAGAAACAAAATTTTTAACAAAAAGAATGATGACAATCATTATCTAAATGAATGGAAAATGAACAATATTACACATTCTGTACTACACCTGTGATTTTTTCAGGGGGCAATGAATGAATGAATGAACGGGGTTGTTCATTGAGGCCAATGCAGAAGTAACTTTAAGTTGTAATTCCACCGTTTGGCCACTGGGGAACCGATCGTCCGGCTCCAAGA
>JAQQAE010006395.1:0-16735 GCA_029823295.1 Pseudamia nigra
AGATCTTTGAGTCCATCTCATGAAAAATGGGATCAAAAACAAAAGTGTTGCGTTTATATTTTTGTTGAGTGTATGTGCTTATTACATTATTAGATTTTATGTTAATTTATTTCAGCATTTTTGCTCATTTTGTTGCTTTGTTGATTTTATTCATTTACTTTATTATTTTATTTATTTTTACTGATTTAGTTGCTTATTTTGTTCATTTTTTCACAGAAACAACCGCAGTGGTAGCTACTATGAATCTAGCAACTGTAGCTTATCTAACCACGGGATGACGGCGGAGAAACAGCCTGCATTTCAGATTTTTTCAACTAAGAAAAGAACAGAGATGCTTGTTTGACAACGGTGAGTTTATATTGGTCCGCCACAAAGGATTGGCTACCACTAGCTAGTTTGCCAACATTGTAGACAGCACTCATACTCACTGGGGTGTGTATCCAAATTTAAATTTAAATTAAAAAAAAAAATTACTGATGCAAATATTTTTACTCACTTTATCGCCTTTCTCTCCTTGAGATCCTCTGCTTCCCTTTAGGAAAAACAAACACATTCAAGTCACAACTGTATCAAACTCATTTTTAATAGAGGTGGTGTATGAAGACATGCAGTAATGTTAACATCTCTGAGGTGTGATGAGTACCGGTGGTCCGGGCACATAATGTGTGGTTACAGGTCCTTCCAGTCCAGTGTACACCCCAGGGGGACCAGGTGGGCCACGAAGACCTTGTTCACCCTAATGATACACAAAAATGATCACAATAGCAAGTAATGTACTGTGCAGCATCTTTATCTCTATTCTTGTGTACGTCATCAACCTTTAACTTAAAGCAAGGTCTATATTTCACTGCATGAGTAACATTTGCTGATTATATTATTATGTCGCAGGGCTTCGGATAAGATAAGATAAGATAAGATAAGATAAGATAAGATAAGATGTGTTGTGCTACTGTATATCCTTCCAATCACGAAGATGGCTGTAGCTAAAGCATAAGCTATTAATGCAAAATTATCCCTTTTTTCTTCTCACGCCTGCTTCTCACATCATACATAAAACAAAAATCCTCACCTTATCTCCCTTCTCACTCACAAAGGCCAGTCTGTCACCCTGTGACAACAGGACAAAGTTGTCAGTTGAATGAATTAGTTTATAGCTATGTTTTTTTTTTTTTAATTAATGAACTATCTTACCTTTACTCCTGGAGGGCCAGGGGGGCCAGGGTCACCCTGCAAAAAATAGTTGTCTTATCACTCAAGCAAACTAATACCAATTCAATTTTATTTTCATATGGCTCCATACTCTATGCATAAGCATTTAATCTAAAACGAATAAGTCATTTGTTTTGAAATCAGTCACTCACTTTGGGTCCTTGGTATCCACGGGGTCCTGGCGGTCCGATAGGTCCAGGGTGTCCACCTGCTCCCTGAGACAGAAGGAAACGTGTGATTGCAGAACTCAAACTTGAACATAAAGTGTTAAACTTCCACGGATTGACTCTTTCTCCTTTTTCTCTACATGCATGTACATAAACACGCAGACAAACACGGGAACATACAGGTAATCCAGGTGTGCCAGGAAGTCCTCGATCTCCTTTCAGGGGAACAACTCCAATCACACCACCAGGGTCACCCTACAGGAAACAACACGTGTATTTCAGAGTGGGTCAGTGGAGCACATTTTCTGTGATTCAAGTAGAGTACCGCTGAAGATCATAGTTACAGCATGTTTAGTAAATACACTGAATACTGCATTTTCATAAACTGCAGCTAACCTTCATTCCAGGAATACCTGGGATGCCCTGAGAAGAGAAAACAGTAGAAGCATGTGAGAATCATGAACATAAGAACTTGCCGTATATTTAAAACTTAAGGTAAGAAAAGTAAATTAAAAAAAACAATGGTAACCAAACAACATATTTCAGCGATCAGTTATAAATGTTACGGAGCAGGTCAGGTAGAAACCTTAGGATCTGCTTTGTATGATTAAGTGGTTCTGCTCCAAATTCACTGGACTCTTTGCAGTCAGTAAAGCAGCTTTTCATCACATTACGTTGTTTTTAATGTAATTCTAAATGGTCATGATGTCACCTTTTTGTGACAAGTTTTTGGGTCAAAACACCCTACAAATCACTGCTTGTGTCATGATTTTACTTCTGGTTTTCACATGTCTTCTAAAGTGGTGTCTTTTGCTTTAAATATAAATGAGTTGCTGCCCCTGTTTGTGTCATGGATGAAATCATGTGGACAGCTTGACAATTCATACCAAACTGTGATGATAAGATGAGTATGAGAAAACATATTCACAAGTAGTGAAAACTAGTAGTATTTTTTGGCATTCTTTTGTGAAAAAGAGCCAAAGTGTTGTGCCTTTCCTCTAGTTTATACTTTTTGTTGTTGTCAGACAGTGTACAACAATAGTGACCAGAAGTGGGGGCTCACATGATGAAAAAGTGTGAGCACCCCTGTTCTAGTGGGTCTGACTGACGGTGCTGCGATCAAGGTCCAGTTATCTGAAAAAGGACTGTGTGCATTTCTCCATGAAGTGCTTGAGTGTTTTAATAAGTCATTGTTATTTCAGAACCTGTTTTACAACTGTAACAGTATTTCCATTGTGCCCAGTATGTCCAATATGTCCCCTTTAATGGCAAAATGCACAGTGTCCTAGTTGTTGGTGTGTGGGTTTCAGTTTCTTACAGCAGGTCCGTGAAGACCAGGAAAGCCAGGAGTGCCAGTCAGACCTCTGTCTCCCTGAAATACAAACAAGAAGTCAGACATGGCTAAAGCTATTACTGTTTTGTGATGTTTGAAGTTTTAGGAGTGGCTTACCTTAGTCCCATTGCATCCTGGGATACCTGGAGCACCTGGTGGGCCATCATTTCCATTGATGCCCTACGAACAAAAATAATGACAAAGCTACATAAACACAGACACGTGCTACAGTTTCCTTTGCAACATTCTGTTCTGCGCAAGCACCATGATAAAATGGAGTAAATAAAGTGAATTTCCTATCTTACTGAATCAGACACATAAAAGACACACAAAATGACTTACTGGTAGTCCTGGGTTTCCTGGAAAACCAGGCAGACCAGGAGGTCCCTGTAGGATCACAACCACATGAGCATTACTGTCTCATGGCAGTGCAACAAACAGAATATCAGTAGTAATATTGTGGTCATAATACAAAACTAAATCATAATATTGACAATACTTACTCTCACTCCCTTTATTCCCGTAGCCCCAGGCTCACCTACATCTCCCTGAGAAAGAAAACATCACAAATAAATTGTTGTACAGAGATATTAACTCATAAAGTCAGCTGAAATTAGTTTTACACATGGAAAGTTGTATAAACTCACACTCACTTAAGGAGATTATTTGGTCACAATAACAAACTTCCATGTGGTTATAATGTTTTGGTAAGGCATACAATACTTTAAACACTTCATATCTGTGCCTGAGTGTTTATTTACCTTGTAGCCGTTTGGTCCTGGGGGCCCCTCAGGTCCCTGCATCCCTGGGAATCCCATGTTACCTTGAAGACCAGGAAATCCTACCTCACCCTGGAAAGTACAATGCATTACATAAATATTAAATAAATAGATATATTTACCACAAAAATACATTTAATTGGATCAGAGTATGTTCTCAGTTGTTCTGTGACATAACATAGAGACTGGTTCATCTCAACTTCCATTTGTTGGAATTAACACAGTAAGTACTAGGTACAATTGGGATGAAAAGTGACAAACTTCATTTTTTGCTATGGACATTAACTGGAAAAACAAAAACAAAACTGAAATTATTTTTTAAGACTCTGTCTCTGTCATTTTTTTAAGACTCTCTCTGTCAGAGCTGCATATGGACAAATGGAAACTCTCTCTCTCTCTGACAGAGAGAGTTTCCATTTGTCATTGTTTTTACGGCCACAGAAAGGCCAGACTAAAGAAATCAATATCCAATGAGAATATTCTTGTTGCTTTTTGCCACCGTACTACAGCTTTCCAACAGAGTAAGGAAGCCCAAAAGTAATCTTGAAGCTGCTAAATTCCCCAATTAACAGAGTGATTCTGCAGACTCTGTTATTGTGTCAGTTGCATTTTGATGTGATTTTGGAGAAAACAAATCACTGATCAACTAGTTCCAAAAACAGCAAAGACATAAATCAATAGTTTGGGGTGGTCTGTTGGACTGTCAAGTAGCTGATTTATACATATAGGTTCATTTTTATGCATGTTATCACCAATACTTTGTAAAGAGCTCAAAAGCATATCCTGGTGTATGGTACAGTATCACTTGCAATCCTTCACACTGGACTTTTTAGTGTAGTTTTTATCGTCTGCCACTAGATGGTGGCATTGACCTAAAATCCATCTGTTTAACACACTAAGTGATGGTCAACAATAGACAGGAATGAGTCAGTTGGAGCTGTTACACTGGAATGGATTACTCTGACCACAACAACCGCTGAGACCATCACAGAGTTACTATGATAACTGTTGTTTTGTATTCAGGAAGTGAAATCACTGGAAACTAAGCTCATGGGATAATTTGGAGAAGGCTCCTTTCAAAACACAGGAGTTCTTTGAAACCACAGAGGATTGGCTGAACTCCATTAAACACAGTGAATACATCTGCTCGTGTCCGTTTGACTACTGCTGCTGTAAGAATGAACCATAAAAGGCCACATGATTAAACCGTAAGAGTCTAAGAACAATGACACACGTGTACACACAAACAGGGGTCACACTGAAAAGTAAGAAAACGGGTATAGAAAGGAATTAATTAACTAGTCTTTTTGACTAAAAATGAACTGACATGTGATAGTGTTTATTGTATTTCACTCGTTTGAATGTAACAGATAATGACATGTACAAGAGTGAGGACAGAACTCATTTTGGCAACTTTGATTTACTGTATTGTCAGCAAAATTTTTAAAAAGTAACCAAAACTGAGAGAAAGGGAGGACATGATCAACAAATGTGCAAATTAGCCAGGAAATACACAAAAGGGAATAAAAAATGAATAATATAGTCACTAAAATGAACAAATAATTAATAAAATAATCACTTGAATGAACAAAAGTAAGAAAAATCTAAAATGCTCCATTTTATACCCAGTCATGTTACTGACCTGTTACCAGTTGACCTAATGACTTGGGAAATGCTCCTCCAGTTGTTTATGATTTGTTCCAATGGCTTTTGCAGCCTTTTTGAAATGTGTTTCTGTCATCAATTTCAAAAGAAGCTAATATTTTCCATGAAATAGCAAAATGTCTCAGTTTCAACATCTCACATGCTGTTTTTGTTCTATTGTGAGATTTTAAAATCACTGCATTATGTTGTTATTTACAATTTATTTATAGTTTATTTACATCACAGTTGTAATTAGGGTTGTAATGTTGACCCTGGTCTTTTTCGTTTTCATCAAATAATTCTGTTTTTGCCTGAAAATAACAATAGCTTACTGTTTCTATATGAAACGCTGCTGAAAATGTGGCAATTATATAGCAATTGAGAAGAAAAAAGAACTACATTTTCATGGGGGAGAGGGAAGGGAGCTAATACTTTTGACCTCAACTGTATTTTGACCTCAACTTTTGTTTTACATCACAGGTTTTATATAAACCTCAAACCCCAGTAAAATTGGATTTTCAAAGTACTTAGTACATTAATTTTCAAATTAACCCTCAAAGACCTCAGTGACCACCCATGGCACATTTAAAATGCATGGAATGTATCATAATTTTGTCTAAAAATCATTGGCAAATTCATTCTTTTTCAACAATGCAAATGTGAAATTGGCACTTTAACTATTTAACTCCATCTAGAATATGTTTGAAAAGCAACCAAATTGTTACAATCTTCTCTCTGTGACTTTATGGGTTAAACTGGGCCTAAAGGAAATGCATGCAGTGGACGATGTGGTGACTGTGTCAGTTTCAAAGCTTCAAATAAATCCTTTGTAACTGTCTCTGCTCAGTCTAATGGGAATTTGAGATGTTTCAGGTGAGCGATTGTCTCATGCTGACGTGCTGAAAGCTCAAAGGCTCACAGCCGATACATAGCATTGACCTGCTGCTTGTACATCTGTATTTCAGAGCTTCTCGCCATCTGATGGGAAGAAAACCAACTGTGAGTCCGGACATATTCTAATTCAACCTGATCTTTGTTCCTGTCCAGTTCTCTGCTTCGGTCTATCCCACTGGAGTAGATAGAAAACTGACCTTAAACCACAAACATTCATGCTAAAATCTTCAAATACAACTGTAGAGAATTCTCACCTTTGCTCCTTTGACACCACTGCAGTCACATTTTCCACATGATGCCCCACAGCCCTGAGGACAAGGAGAGACATAAAAATGATGTATCGCTTCACTGATAAGAAAACATTGAAGCAAAGCTTTCAACAAAGTTAAGATGATAACTGGGTGATTAATCCTACAGCTTACAATAAATGAGACCATACA
The DNA here is from genome assembly GCA_029823295.1 of Pseudamia nigra. Taxonomy (NCBI): domain Eukaryota; kingdom Metazoa; phylum Chordata; class Actinopteri; order Kurtiformes; family Apogonidae; genus Pseudamia; species Pseudamia nigra. The sequence goes on from JAQQAE010006395.1 coordinate 6,467, forward strand.
GTAACAGCAACACAATTATAGGAATTTAATAGTGCTGTCCTGTTCATTCGTCTACTCTTTCTAAAGCAAAATATCATATGACAAGAGCAAATGTTACATTTAACTGAAGCACAAATACGATGACCTAAATACTGTCTGGCACCACCTGCTAAGGGTCACTTTATGGCATCTGCATCATCTTCCCACTGACAGTATAAATCACAGACTCCTGCAGTGTGGCTTCATCCAAGCCTTCAGAAAAGCATATATACACGAGAAGTGAAATCCATATTGTGTGCAAAACAGACAATGATAAAAACAGAGGGGGTGAAGAGTTGAAGTGAGGTGAGGGCCAGTCTTCAACATGCAAACTGAAGAAAGAGAAGGTTCATTCTTTCACTGCTGTTGGAAGCAACACATGGCCCAAAATGCAAGAAACAGACCATGTACACAGAACTGCATGGATAAAGTAGTAGTCAGTAATGGAATTTTCAGGCATCTTAAAGGTCCCATATCTCAACACACATATATACATATATGCAGAGCTTAAGTGTCTATTGCACACTATTGTAGGGTATTGATAAAATAAAGGATGTTGATTTGATTTTTCCTTGGTTTTCCAAAGGCCTCTTTATAAATCTCCCCCACGCTGATTTCACTTAGAGGTGTTGTAACCACCCACTGTCACCAGAAGACACAAAATGATGCACTTCTCATGAATAATTTCTAAATTAGTCAAATGTAGCTTGAATACGGTTGGTTATACGGTCCCATGTGTTTAAACTTAAATTTATACCTGTACCATTTATGTATGTGTGACTATTAAAGATATGTGTAAGAGAGTTAACAAAATAACAAGTGTGGAATAGATTTTTCCTTGGTTTTCAAAGAGCCCCTTTGCGAGTCTGGAAACCACACTCTGCCTGCCCACTTTTCATCAGAGAAGCCTCTGATCGGCTGAAGAACAAGTCATTTACGAGATGTCCTGGATTCACATTGTCATACATGGCTGCTGTAAAAATAGAATAAAATACTTTCAGGAAGAAATTAATAATAATAATAATGTCAGGAATGTTGGGCAGGGCTAAATTTAGCTTGAAAATGATTGATTTTGATTTGTCATTGATGTTTAGAAATTTAGAGTTGTACTGAGTCATGGGGCGGGACGAATGGATTTAAGCTTGGCTGTGTTTATGACTTGTGATGTCACAAATCACAAAAACTCATAATGACTTGTTCTTACTCTTGTCTTATTGTGTAGATTTCTCAGGAATGGTAGTGCTGTGTATCTTTAGATTTTTACAGATTTTATTTCATATAACAATGTTATATAAACCTCAAAACCCATTGAAGATGGACTTTCACAGTAGGGACCTTTAAATTTCATAATTCTACTGACTGATGGGATTGTGAAAATTGCATTTTATTTGGATTATGATCCACAAATCCCAAAAATTCAAAATGGTTTCTTTTTACTGTTTATCTTGTGAGGATTTCTCAAACAGCTATTATTTTACATCACAGAGTTTATAATCCTCAAAACTCAGTAAGGCTGGAGTTTCACAGCATGGGAAGATTGAAAGTTTGCTAATAATGCTACTTACAACAGCATAATGCTGCATTTCCTGTGATCAGGCTACTTTGAAGCCACATTCAGGATAACTGATTAGCATTAGGTGGACGCCAGTGCAGCTGGCCTCAGTCCTTTCAGCCTCTTATCGTGCTTCTTTTCCTCTCGACTCCCCTGAGGATGAAGCCTGGGAACTGGCCTGCTCTGCCTTGGCTCCCTCTTTCATTTCTCCTCTCCTCCGTTCCCTCCATCGTTCAGCTGTTGTTGGATTCACGTGCACGGCATCGGGCCAAAAGCCTGTCAGGGATTTGAACAGACTCTGCAGACGTTTGCAGAGCGTATACAGCTACACTACCCACAAATATTTTCTTTCTGTCTGTCTTTATTCTTACACATTCAACAAAGACGTGGCTACATTCAATTCGTCATGATCCATTGCAGAATTCTCACTGACATCTCATACACAAATCATTCCTAATCCACTATTTTATATCAATATAGGTATTTCCTGTCCAATTTTGAGTTTTATTCCCTGGCTTCCATTTTGCATGCAATCCTCTCCAGCATACCTGATAACTGAATCAATATGTGGCTCTAAGGCTATGGGAAACCATGGGAAACACAGACCACACTCTCACACCCTGTCCCAGTGCACTTGTTCTCCTCTAATGTCATTCGATTGCACATGTGTGGCCTCAAACAGTACATAATTTCCAGTGCTCTCACACCTTTGAGGCACTCCATCTCACCTTTACAGACATGTCTGGTTTCTCAAATATTTATTTTTCAAAGTCAGTTATGCGACAGAAAATCTTAACCACACCTGGTTTAAATTTGATGATTTTTGTAAGACAAACAGCGGAAAATGAATATTGACTCTAAGGATGAGTTGCATGTGTGTTTCATTATGGCAAACCTGCTAGGGCTCATGCTGTTGGATCAACATGATTTTTTTGACAATTCGCCGAGGGAGTTAAGGCGCGCTAATGCAATGAGGAAACACGCTTGTGTACCGTCAGCACCGCTGAAGTAAATCACAGCTGTTTAACTGTTCCCTCGCTCACCTGTTGCTCTCTGTCTTAAAGACACAATGTACACTGCCCAGTCAAAAGTTTGGACACACCTCTTCCTTCAGTGTTTTTTCCTTGTTGTGATGATTTTCAAATTTGTTGATACTGAACTGTGAAAGAACATGTTTACGAATCAAAAAAGTGTTAAACAACCCAGAACATGTTTTCGATTTTCCAAAGCAGCCACATTTAGCTTTGCATTCTCTCATTTATTGACTCTGAATGTGTCCGCTTGTGCAGTCACCAAAACGATCAAGTGCTATCTGAGATGTTTTTGGTACATCCATCCATCCATCCATTTTCTAGCCCTTAATCCTCGCAAGGGTCGGGGGGGTGCTGGAGCCTATCCCAGCTGACTTAGGGGGAAAGCAGGGTACACCCTGGATGAGTCGCCAGGTCATCACAGGGCTGATACATGGAGACAGACAACCATTCACACTCACATTCATGCCTATGGACAATTTAGAGAAACCAATTCACTCAACCCCTAGTGCATGTTTGTGGTTGTGGGAGGAAGCCGGAGAACCCGGAGAGAACCTACACAGACACGGGGAGAACATGCAAACTCCACACAGAAAGACCCCAATAATAGAGACTGGTAATTCTAATATACTTATCCTCTACAGCAGAGGTAGCTCTAGGTCTTCCTTTCATGGGACAGTCCTCATGGCAGTCAGTTTCATCAGAGCATTTGATGGTTTTGGCGACTGCACTTGGGGACACAGTTCAAGTTCTTGATATTTTTGGGACTGTGACAGTCTCTTAACCCTTAAAGGCCTAGACAGAAGATATTCTGGGGTGCGTGAATCTCCCATAATTATTTTGGTTTTCAAACATGTTCGAGCAGTTAGCCTCATAGAGTTAAAAAGTTTTAGTGACAATTTAACATATGCATTGTTGAAAAATTATTTTTTCTAATAACTGAAATAAATAACAGCAAATTTGAATGCTTTCTAAGTGTGCTTTGAGGGTTAAAGTCATGATGAACTGAGTGTCTCTTGCCATAATATGGACATTTGTACAATAACTGCAGTACCATTAATAGGTTTATTGACTCTACACAAGACCTTTAATGGTGTAAAGAAAATTAAGAAGGCAAGAAATAGCACAAATTAACTCACCGGGTGAGTACCCTATGAATCTCATGAGCAATGCAAAGTTGTCATTAAAGCTAAATGTGCCTACTCTGAACAGTCTAAAATATAAAACATGTTCATTATTGTGTAATGTGTTCTTGTTTACAATATAATGCCTGTTCTTTCACAGTTTAGATGTCTTCAGTATTCATGTACAGTATTAAAAACAACAAAAACAAAGAAAAAACACTGAAGGAGAATGGGTGCCCAAACTTTTGAGACATTCCTGCATATGAGCAGGTACGTGACAAGTTTAACCCAAACCTCAGACGATGAGGAACCTACATGCGTGTGATGAAAAGACCTGTCCTGTATAGTCTAATACTGGCTCTCCAAACACACTGCACAGTAATCTGCATGTAGATCAAAGTACAGTTTCCTGTCTTTGATATTTTTTTTCAATTTTTGACTGTAATGCATCATCATAAACCCAAACATGAGATGGAAAAGATGGCACAAAGGCTGTACTGACATCACACAAAAAAGGATCTGGCTAATGACTTTGTCTAACATGTACTTAACAACGGTCTGATCTGATATCTGGGACTTTTTTAAAAGGACTTCATCACACAGCTCCACAGGTAAATCAGATGATGAGGGCTGTGATTATCAAAGTGCTACAAGCCAGGTCCACATTTCGAACTCGAATAGCATTTCTATCCATCATGAAGGTAGATGAATGCTGTGCAATTTCACATAAAAACCTAAGATGAAAGTACATAACATTAAAGACTCTATATAAGTGCATACATATTTTCTTTACTTTCAGAAGAAATAACTCCTGCAAATCCACCACATTCATTTGAAAGATTTATATTCATTGAATGTTTTTGCACTTAAATATATGTTGAATGCATTTTAATTAAAATACAGGTATTCAGTTATAGAAGTGTTACATTTATATGAACAGAAGAACAGCCAGTGGGTCAAAATTTTCAATCGTGCATTATTTTGTTTTCAATGAATATTGACATTTTCTATAGTCATGTTGTGGTGGCCGCATGCTTGACGCCAGAAGCGAGAGAAGCGAGAGCTCGGGGCTCGCCTCCCGGGGTAACTGACGCGCAAATGTGTTGGCACCGACACGTTCGGTGTTAAGCTGATGGCAGGTATGGTTGCTACCGGTAATGTCTACATTTTAAATTGTCAGTTATACAGATGCAGCAGATGCAGGTACACAATCCTAGAGTGACCTCTAGCGGCTGTCAGTGTGACAAACAACAAACACTTTAAATAATTTGTATATATGTCGCTCTGGTGTATTTGTCGCCCTCCTAGCCAGACTATGAAAAAAAAACCACGACGTATGAGCCGGAAAATACGGTAACTCATGAATGGGAAATGTTCTATCTTATTTAACTGCATATTCATCATACCTCCCTGATTTGACAGTTCTTCTGTCTGTCATGCGTGCAATGCATTGTGGATACAGAAGGCTGCGAAGGATACATCAGTTGTGTCCTTTGTTTTCTGGCCGATGAAGGCTGCATTCGTCGGTCGCATATGAAGGAGCCGTCAAAATGGGACAGCCTTCGCCTGGCTATGATGAAAAAGGCCAAAAAATGTGTCCGACGTCCGAATGTGTCCAGCTGTAACCCCTGAATTGGAACACGCCTAAGTGTGCACCCTGGCACCTGATCCTGGGATATCTGGAAGGTTTGGGTGGCCGTCGTGGGCTTGATGCATACACTTATTGCTTGTGATCTGAAATTTGGCTGTGTGTTTCTCTGTTCAGTAATACTTTTGTCATTCTATCATGATTTTAAGAGCATGTGCTAATGAAAAGACATGACATTATTTTTCCACACTTTAAATAGGCTGTTGCTGCTGTTATAAGTGTGTGAATCATGTTGCCCTTCATGCAACCAAAACATAAAATTGCATTTCTGAATTTGCATGAGTTTTTCCTTCAACTGTGCAAACTGTGCACATGTTGGAGCAGTAGACTGTGAGAAACTAAGGAGATGAAGCTGATGTTACCATTGCCAAACAGTGTGATCCTCTGCAGAGCAAACAGTCCGAGCAGAGGCCTGTGGCTCTGCAGCTGTGACTGTTAGTTCTTGTCCACAGTGAATATACAGTGGCTGGTGAGTCACCGAGTTCTGAAGAAACACAATCAGATCCAGAACAGCTTTGCAGCCAACACTCTCATGTGTGTCTGGACGAGTGTTTATGTCATACCTAAGCCTGGATGGCAGGCCTTGGTGTCTCCAAACTGTGAAAAATCAATACAGTATGACGTCCGCTGGCAGAGTGTTTACTTTTACCAAAACACTGTGCAAAACAGTGCCTTATCATAATCATGGGCCTAGGACAGTGTGTTTGTGATTGTTTACAGGGCATGGAGCAGCCAGAGAAACACAGGCCTGAATGTTTGCTTTGATAATGCCAAGGATAAAATGTCAAAGAATAAGAATATGAGGTCTGGCAGTTGGTGAGTCTTGTGGTATGTTACCATGGTTACTATAGGTAATGACAACTAAACATTAACATAAAATTAAAACTAAAAATGAAAATAATAGGTTATTTGTGGTATACAAAGAAATGTATCAGACTACATACACTTCAGGGTATTAGCTAATTTTGAATTTGATGACAGCAACACATCTCAGAAGAGTTGGCATAAGGGCAATGGAAGTCTAGAAAAATAATTGACACAAATAACAAAAATTCAGAAACAGGCATGGTTGGTTATGTTCTATTGTGAATAAATATGGGTGTATGAGATTTGCAAGTCACTGCATCGTTTTTATGTACATTTTAGACAATGTCCCAACTGCACTGGAATTAAGTTTGTAAAAATCCTAGGGGCTTACGTCAGTCCACATCTCCCAAAAGGCCAAATGTTGCCACAGCACTTGCTTGATACATCTGACATCACCTAATACCTAAGTCGGAGACAGAAATGAGCTCAGCAGAGGGCGAGTGATGAGTAATGTTTATTCTGGAGATTACAGCAAGAGACACCTGTGCAAAGGGTCCTCAAGTTAAAACAAACAGTCCAAATGCAAACTATAGAAGAGGATATAGAGTTGTTGCATAAAGAGATATATACCATCATGACTGAGTCACAGTCTGTTATGAAAACGCTCCCATGAACCAGGCTTCACAAATCTGCTCCGGCCATTTCCAAATTCCAACATCACAGAGAGCACTGAGCAGGTGTTGGGAAGCTTTCAAGTAAAATCAGCCAAATATCACAAATAAAAGTTTGACCCGTGTGGCTTTAGAATCTGAACAGTACTCTGTGATACCATCTATCCTTGGAGCTGTGGTTTGAATAAGGAAAAACTAACCTATAAAGGCAAGAATAAAAGGGGAGTTCTGCTTCAAAGACAAACAGCATAAGCTCCACATATCACATACTGCTCAGAGATGGGTAAGGTTAACTGACTCAACTACTGTTACTTTATAATTCTGAGTCAAGTAGGATGGATAAAAATAAGTACTTGAGCAAGAGTAAATAGTATCTCAGGAAAAACTACTCAATTAATAACTTCATAATGAGAAATTCATTACAGCCTTGTGAATCGTTCATTTTTGTTCATTTTTTGTTTACCTGATTATTAGGGGTTTTTAAATGATTGTGTTGCTTGTTTTTTACTTATTACATTATTACTTTTTATGTGATTTTGTCCACCTGATTGGTTATTTGTTTGTTTGTTTTGCGTCTTTTGATGTTTATTTTGTGCATTTTTGCCCATGTTTAGTAATTTTTTCAGTATTTTGCTCCTTTTGTTGCTTAATTTGTTAATTTTGTGCATTTATGCTGATTAATTAAATTTTGTTCATCAATTTGACCATGCTTGTTACTTTTTGGTCATGTTGCTGTGTTGATTTTTTTGAATTATTTGCTTGATTATTTTGTTCAATTTACTCATTCTGCTTAAAAAACACTCATACCCACTGAGGTGTGTATCCAAATGTAACTGAGGAGGACTAAAAAGTACTGTGCATAACCTTAACTGTCAGAACTATATAGTTTTGAACAAACTACTCAGAACCAAGTACTTGAGCACTACCCACCTCTGTATACAGCACATTAATAAATGCTTTCTGTATTAGAGCACAACCCTCCCTGCAAACCTCAGTGTTTGAGTCACTGGTCGGTAAATGGCCACTACCATCACAGCATGTGACAAAATTTGTAGATAATTTGGCTAATATTGTTTGTATGTTCACCTCCATGTATGATGACAACTGCCCACAGTGTATATGTGCACTGGACACACGTTCAGTGATTTTTCTGATTATCCTCATCCATGCAGCAGAGGTAGCTCTTGATTGCCCGTTCCAGGGACGGTCCTCATGAGATGATGATTGAGTTGATGTGTTGGCGACTACACATTCAAATGTGCTGTGAGATTTTGTATTGACTGATGGACTGTCTTTTCTCATCACTTAACTTGCCCTAAAATGGATTGGTACAGTAGTTATAATAGCACTAATAGGGCTTTTGACTCTGGACCCACCCTTCGTCATGAAAGCTATATGTGTCTACTTTGGACAATCTAAACTATAAAACATGTTCTGGGTTGTTTCACACTTTTTTGTTTACTACAATATACCAGACATGTTCTTTGACAGTTTGGATGCCTTCATTATTAATTTACATTGGTGAAAAGAATAAAAACAAACAAAAACTGAAAGAGAAGTTGTATCCAAACTTTTTCCCGGTAGTGCATATCTTCCATTTGAGGCCCTGATCTGACTGTGACAACATGTTTGTTTTAGGACAATAAAGACTCTGAAGACTTGCTACAATGTAATACACAGGATCACAGAGAAATGAAAATTGTATCACAGCATGACTTAGTTTTGCTCCAAACTCATTACTCTGATGAAACTTTAAATACATTTTCCTCCAGAGAAATTAATTTTCTCACTTTTCCAAGTCCCATCAGTGCAGTATCATGTCTCATCTACATCCATTCAAGCTGTGTCCCCTCAGGGTCGAGGCATCTTAAGGTGCAGGTACATGACTGGATAAATAAGAGCAGGAAGAATGCAAAGAGGTATTTTGCTCCATTTTGAGCTGTTGTTCGGGCAACTAGATTTTCCCAGTCCAACATAGAAGGCGTCTTTCTTTGTAGCCTGTAGAGCACAGTCACTCAGTGTGAACCTCAGAATGACTCACTGTCTCTGTTCTCCCTGCCAAAGTGGACAAATCCACTCCTCATGGACTGCAGCCGATCTTGGCAAACATGGCAAATTCACTTAAAGTAACCTGTTTCCTCCTGTTCACATTATATTAAACAATTCTATTTGTTCCTGTGCACACAGGTTTAATGAGTCAGCTACTGCTGCAATTCTGCTTCTGACCAGATGGGGGCAGAAATTTCACTGTCTGACTTTACAGTATGTTTCCCATTGACTGTGCATTTCCAACAGCTGTAGGTGCTTCACTGTTTTTCCGGTCGTGTTAAGAGAATCTGAAGATCACACAAACATCTGGTCAATGTCATCTACAGGCTTTTCTTTTGCACGTCACGTTCCTGCCATAACCTCCCACTATGTTGGTGTGTCATACAAATCCCCTGGCTGATCTAACACAGCTTTTATTTCATGCTTTTGATTGTACATTTTACATAGATACGCAAATAGTTATATGCTTAGTTGGTGACAGCTTTCAAATATTTCCTGCTCTTATGGTGCAAAATCAGAGCAACAGAAAGTTTCATTTTATCTCTTCAGCTGTGCTGAAGCACAGAAGATCCTTCCTTCCACAGTGATATGAACTTTACTGAAGAGGAAACCAGATAACTCAGTCACACATATTAACTTTGTTTTCCATGTTCTTCTCACACATCTGTACAACACTGTTGCTCCTTCTGATGGACATTTGATGCACTATTACCTCGGCTACTCCATTAAACAATGTGTAGATTTATGTTATACTGTTATGCTGCAACTTCCCTGAGTTATCAGTGGCAGTGGTTTTCATCTGGTCTCTGCTTGTGACCCACATTTTCCATTGGTCACTTTTATGGGATTCAAACCAGGCAAATATATATTTTTAGAAGCTATGAGTGACTGATTGAACAAAATAAAACATACATTTTCAGAGTGTCCAAATTGGGAACACAAAATAATCCCAAAATTAACAAAACTGTAAAATGAGTCAATAAGGAATGGACAAAATATACATAAAATTAACAAAATGATTCAGACTGTGAACAAGTATGAAAAAATAATGAACAAAATTAATAAAAATGAGCAAAAATATCGACAAAACAAACAAGAACATTAAGAAAATAATCAAGAATGTGATCAAATAATAAACAAAATCATTTTTAAAAATGAACAAAATATTCACAAATATAATAAAACAAGCCATACAATGAACAAAAATTAAAAATGATAAATAGAATAGATCCAAAAAAGCAAAATAATACAGAAAATGAAGAAAATAATCTTTGAAAAAGTTATGAAAAAATAAACAAAATAATCAAAAAATTAACAAAAAAAAATAATCAGTGAAAAGGAACATGTATGTAGAAAAATGACCCACGCT
>JAQQAE010006396.1:0-16735 GCA_029823295.1 Pseudamia nigra
TTAAAGCAGTTGACTTTGACTTTTTGAATTAATGATTGTTCCTCTTGCACATTAACATTATTGCGTGTTCATTGTATTGACATTTCGCCACTTGGTTGCATTCAGGTGTCTTGTTTTGACATGTGAACTAACAAAAAAATTACTATTGCCACACGATCAAGGAGAATTCAATTCACTACCTCTAGACAGTTCTTCATAAACGTGCAAACATGAACATTTTAGCACAAAATAACGTAGAAATGAAAAAGACTCATGGTCAAAAAGTTTTTTGCTCTCCTACTAAATGCAACACCTGGACACTGACACCAGCCAATTTAAAAGCTTGTAGGCAAAAGGAATCTGCAATGTAGTGGAAATAACATCTGAGGTGGGAGGCTCATGTGTACATAAACAGACATGAATGGCTCTTACATTCATTATCTACAAAATACATTTTCTCAGGATATTGCTTCACAATCTCATGTCTGTGTCCACATACTTCTAGTGTCAGCCTTAGACAAAACGGTATGAAGAAAATGAAGATCCTCTGTGATGTCACCCATGTGTTCCTGAAGACTTCAAACAGGAGCGTCTGGGTTCTGCCAAATTGTTACGCTCACTCTGCCAAACTTAGATTTAGAGTGTGAGTGGAGCTGAGGTGGGTTGAATGACACAGTGTAACCAGACATACTGTACCTGTCAATCAAAGTAACCTGACCTTGAATTACAGACAAATATCCGTGTGTGGACCATCTGAATGGGCAGGACATAAAAATGTATGCCCCATACAACGCTCATTGTTGTGGAAAGAAACTACAGTATATAGTGCAAAATTGTGTTTTATACAACACTGTAAATATGCTTATTCCTGCTTCAAAGTAGCCTATTTTAACATGAGGTTTGCAACCTGTGGTTCCAGGACCACATGTGGCTACTTAGCCCCTCCCCAGTGGCTCCTGTGGCTTTGTCCATTGATTGATGTAATATATTATAATAAATCAAAATGAACAAAATGAGTGCTATAACAAAAAGAAAAAGAATAAACTAGATGATGAACAGAAATTAAGCAAAACTGAAAGAAATAATCTACAAAATAAACAAAATAATCAAGAAAATTAACAACATTATAAATCTAAAATAAGTACAATTCTGAAGAAGTATTCTGCAAGATCTTGCAAGATTAAGACACACCTGAGCTAAATAATAAGGAAAATGTACCAAAAAAAATCCCTGAAATGACTCAAATAATAATTCAATTGTATAAAAATAGACAAAAAACCCAAAATATTTCAGGACATGAACCAAAATTCCAAAGAATTAATTAAAAATGAACAAAAAATGAAACAAATTAACAGTCTGCAAAATGAACCAAAGTTAGCAAAAAATAAACAAAACAATCCATGAACTGAACAGAAATAAACTAAATAATCAAAATCAACAATAACAAATAAAATAATGACAATGTGTTAATATGTTGCAAGGTAAAACATATGTACATTATATGTCATGTGGTATGTAAAGGGTTGGAACATTTGTTGTGGCTCCAGACACTTTTTAACTTTCTGCCCAAACATGGCTTTTTAGATTATAAACGTTACCAACCCCTGCATTAGACTCAAAGCTCAGCCACTGAGGCCAGTATTGACACGATAGCTCTAAACTGTCTGTCATTTAACATTGTTCTCGACCAGGAGGCGACAATGTTGACAATCTAAACAGACATTTATGGACAGAAATAAAATAAGTGTCTAGAGCTGCAAAAACATAACATATGACGTGTTGTAGCTGGCAACATTTTGCAGCCATTGGGTTATTATATGATTATTTTGTTCAGTTTAGCTCATTTGGACTCACTGGAGGCTGTGGTGGACAGGTGCACACAGAAGAAATTGGAATCACATGAATTTCCCATAAGGGATAAATAAAGTTTATTGTATCGTATTGTATTGTATTATATTGTATTGTATTCTATTCTATTTTTGTTCATCTTGCAGATTATTTGGTTGACTTTTTGTTCATTTTTATTATTTGATATATTTTTTGTGAATTTTGTTTCATTTCAATGATTGTTTTTGTTATTTTTTGTACATTTTTGTGAATTTTTTAAATAAAAATGATCTGCTATTTCATTCATTTTTTTGGCCCGTTTGTGATTTATTTTATTCATTTTTTTCCATGTCATTATCCATTTTCATTCAAATGGTTTATTATTTTTGCCTTTTTTGTGACTTTTTAAAGAATTTTCCTTGTTATTTTGCTGAGGTTTGTCTTAATCTTGTAAGACTTACAGTATGATTTTTTTGTTCATAATTTTCTCATTTGCTTAGTTTTTGTTCATTTTTTGACCATTTGATTTATTACAGTATACTCTTTAATTTTGTCCATTTTCTTGATTATTTTGTTCATTTAGTATATCATTTGCATAAGTTTTGCACCCCCCCCCCGCACCCTCCCACGCTGGTGCTGCTCCGACACAGCACCGCCCTCCAATGAAGGCCCTTGTCAACACTGCAGACCTCTGTCGGAGAGAAAACCCGCAAACATACATTAGCCAATCAGGACGTAGGACACAATGTGCGGGTTCTCCTTTAGCCAATCAGGACACAGAACACAATGTGTGTTCATACATTGTATTAAAAATACATGAAAATTGCATTTAAAAAAAATCTGAGACCCAGCGAGGCCGCAGAAGGTGAACCGCGATATAGCGAATGACCACTGTATACAGTTTTCAGTTTACCCTGTAGGGGGCGACTCTACTCTCTATTGTAACTGTCACTTCTGTCTTTAAAGCTCGTCAACCCTCTGGGGCCCTTGGTAACACACTGCACTTCTGCTTCAAACTTGCCATGATTATTGATCACCATCATATCTCCATCCAACCTTTAAATGTCAGTCAGAATTCTGCTGTTTGGTGGCTATGTATCTTGTAATCGATCAACTTCTAGTTTTAAAAGTGGCTATTGTTCCTGTTGAGAACAGTGGATTATTGTTGACCTGAGGAAAGGGTGGAAGCCACTTTTAAGTGAGTTGGGCAACAAACCAAAATAGACACATGACTTAGTAGACAACAGGAGGATTTGCAGAGGTGACACAGTCTGCTCCTGTCCCGTCTGTGTCTGAACACCTCAATACACCAACAGGTGGGCTGCGTGGAGCCGCCATAGGTCGGAGGGGCCTCGGGGAGTAAATGATATAGAGAAATGGCTGTTCTCTGGCCTCATTAATCTCTAGAGCTGGAAACTGAGAGGGGTGGAGGATCCTTTAGCCTTGATCTCCACCTTTTGACCTTGTCAGATCATTTGTTTTCATTAGTCCCCACTCAGATGCAGTGGCCAGTCCCTGTCCAGACGTTCACCCCGCCCCCCAAAAGCAGAGAGTATTTCTGAAAGCGTCTCCAGGGGTCTTCTCAGCTCTAACCCGAACTCCCTCCCAAAACATATTGCTATACCCTGTCTCTGGACACTTTTAAATCAGCATGGATGATTTCTTACATCCGCCGGTATGGTTGAGAATCTCTCACCCGTGATCCTTCTACAAAGAGGGATCAGTGGGAAAACAGGAAGAGTGAACATTAGGCCAGACTTCAAGGGAATTCAACCAACAAACCAGGTTTAAAACCAGGGTCCAGTGCGTATCAGGGCAAAGTAAGAAAAAAAGACGATTTTTCACCTGATTTCTTGCTGTTCCTGTTATGAAGTAGCATAGGTGTACATTTCAGGTGGATGAATATTTATTCAACATTCTTTTATTAAATTTTTGCCTCTTTCATGAAGTTCACAATAATTAAATAAAACAATTTTAAGAAAGGATTTTCACAAAAATGAATAAAATGATAAACAAAGCAGAGATGTAAAAATGTAAATAACCTGTGAAATGAAAAAAAAACCAAATTACCAAAATAATCAACCAAATGAATAAAAATGAATAATTTAATGACAAAATGGTCAAAATAATAAACTATTAAAAACATGATGAAGTAACCATTGTCTTGTGGTCCATAAAGGGGTCAAATAATTTTCGTGGCTCTCCACATGTATGTATTCTTGTTTTCTGTCCAAAAAGGGCTCTTTATATTTTAAAGGTTGCCAGACCCTGCTCCATGAGGATCCAGCATGCCGACTGTGATGAGGGGCGACTGAGTGCTCTTCCTTGCTCTAATGCGTCACCACCGGGCAGCTGCACAGGCAGGGACTAATTGGCTCCCCGTTGGTCTAATGAAGCCCTCTTCGGGGTCGTCACCTCTCCACCTGATGACCCGTTTGTGCTACTGATATGTGGGCTGCGCTTTGACAGAGACCTGGTCCGACAGATGCCCTATGGTTATTTCACTGAGGCATGGTATTAAAGCAGGCCTTGCGTGGTTTTAACAGCCCTCTCATGCATGAATTATTAAAAAACAAGGGAATATGACATTTTCAGCATTGTGGTGCTTTCAAACTGTTAAATTTAAAATTGTTAAATTGTGGCCCACAGGTCTATTTAATGAATTACACTCATTAATGAATTATCACTATTACTGTAATCTATACAAGGCCAAATAGTGCTTGTTATTGCAAATACAGTGGCTTTAATTATGTGTGATTAACTATACTGCCCTACAACGGCAAACGGCAGTAAGTCAGCAAAAAGTGAAATAGAGAAAAATTATGATTTTGTACACTTTTCTTCTTTTGCTGATTGTTTTGTTCAGTTTTCTTTAGATTGTGTTCAAGTTTTCTTCATTTTTTGATTGTTTTGTTCATTTTGCTTCTGATTTCTTTTGCTCTATCTTCTTTTTTGGATTTTTTTTTTTACCATGTTTCTACTGATTTGTTCACATTTTCTTCATTTCTTCATCATTTTGTTCATTTTTTGTGTAGTTTATTTTGCTTTTTTAAATAGATTTGTTCATTTTGCTTCTGATTTTGTTCACTTTTTCTTCTTTTTTTTTTTACCATTTTCTACCTTTAGCTTCTTGAGTTGCTCCTTTTCGTTGATAATTCTGTGTATTTTAAGTCAAAAATACTGACTGACTTATTGCATTTTGCTTCACTTTTTGCCTTAAGTTTGTAATTACTATAAATTTAACATCCCCTTCTTAGTGTCACTTTGCCTTTTCAGGGCAATGATGTGTACATCATGTGTGAAAGGGTTAGAAGTGTTAGGTCCTGCTAAGAAAATCGTGTGCAGTGTGTCTGCTCTGCTCAAAACAAACACAGGCAGGGCAGTGGGGTGAATCTAATGGCACGATGAGAGCTCCGTTTAAAAGCTGCCAAGTCAACAGAGGCAAGATTAGTGGCATCAGCACCATCGTCTTGCTTGTGTTTTATCTTCAGACACGTAGCATCACATTACCCAGATCAATCAGTCTGAGTGTGAGGGGTGGGATGCAGCCGGCCTTTGGTCTGTCATTAAAGAAAAGTGTGACATATTCATGAAGGAGGCGTGTGGAAGGCAATGGGCAAGCATCGCCAGTCCGAAACCCTCTGGCTATCACTTACAGCTCCACTTGTAATTCACAGAAATGTACAGTACACCTGTGTCAATCATCAGGAATAAATCACTGATATTACAGTCAATCAAACACTGTGTGAACAGCACACTGCCATGCCTTAGTAAAGGGTTCTGCAACGTTTACAACAAAAAGAGCCATTTTTGAACAGAAAGAAAAAATATATATGTATAGAGCCACAAAAATAATGGAACCGTTAATTCAAACAGTTCAAGTCCAATGAATAGCTTGAAGTGGTGCAAAGGTAAGTGCTGAACTGCCAGAGCTTAAAAAACGTTAAGGTTACACAAAATTAAAGAATAATGTACATTTCAGAATTGTACAAAAAGATCTTTTTCAGGAAACAAGACACGGATTAACAACTTAAAGCTGTTCTGCACAAATGGAGGTTGATCAAACCTTGAAAGTTGGTGCAACTAATTCCTACAG
This sequence comes from Pseudamia nigra, assembly GCA_029823295.1. Classification (NCBI taxonomy): domain Eukaryota; kingdom Metazoa; phylum Chordata; class Actinopteri; order Kurtiformes; family Apogonidae; genus Pseudamia; species Pseudamia nigra. The sequence goes on from JAQQAE010006396.1 coordinate 5,903, forward strand.
GTGTCCTGTGTTTGCCTCCCTCTGTCTGCATAAAAGCAGGGTTGGAACACACTGTGGTACCATACCCTCATGAGCATTATTTGAACAGTATTATACTGCAGAAAGCATTGTGTTGCTATAAAAATGCCATGAAAAAGGAACAAAAACAATGCAAGAGAGACCGACCATCATCACACTTAAATTCATAAAAATGGTTATGATTTTGTGCATTTATATGCACTTTATTGATGATTTTGTCCAATTTCTCAGTTAAGTGGCAAATTTCCTTGTTCTTTTCTGTTCTATTTTGTTCATTTTTATGATTATTTTGGTGTTTTGTGTTCATATTTTGTTAATTTTCTTTAACCTTACATTCTGTTTACGGTATATAATTTTTATTAATTTCCATTGTTATTTTCTTGATAATTTTGTTCACTTTGCTCCGTTTTTAATTTAGTTCTTATTATTTCATTAATGTTTTGTTTGTTGTCTTCACCGTTTTGTTAATTGATTGTTAGTTTTTGAACTGAACTGAATTAAATTGAATTGAAGAACTGAACTGACAGATCTTAATTTTCGTCCATTCTTTGTAAGTAAACTGTCTTATGCATTATTATCTTGTATTTCCAGAAAACTATCTATACAATGACGTGCTATCATACTGTAGATGGAGTCAGTTTCAGTAAAAGGAATGAATGCATGGCAGACAGTAATAATTATTTTTCCTAAGTTTTGATTCCGAGTAGACGCCACCGCAGCTCTAAAAGCCTGCGTGGCGAGTCCAGACTTTGTTGTGCGTCTTTGAAGGGTCATCTAAGGCCATAATGAGCCCCAGCGAGCAGTGCGCCAGGCCTAATGAAAACGCTGTGACATCTGAAGAGGGAGAAATATTACAGGTCTAAACCACAAGGGCTGTTTCAACATGCATCAAGTGACACAAAATGACGGTTATCACGAGCACCTTTCAGACAGTAAATCAAGGAGGGAGTTAAGTGCAGGTCTGCTGGCGATGAGTACGTACAGGAGTTGAAAAACACAAGCTAAACACTAGACAATGATGGTGTCAAACATCCAGTATCTAGAGACAAATTTACAATAAATCATCATAAAACATAAAAACATGTCCTCTGCAAAGGATATACTGTAGATAATTATAGCCAAGGTCGTAGGTTTGCCTTGAACACTGGTGGCATATTTTTGGTGAGTTAGTGAGGGTGGTACACTTCATTTTCTGTCTTTAATGTGTTTATGTTTCTGATGGACAAAAAAATAGAAAGAGTAAAATAACCAACAAAATAAGCAGATATGGGACCACAGTACAGAAGACATCCTGACACACGATGCACTTTTAGGTTGACTGTTTCCCTTCTGACTCACGTAGTCACAGAGTAATCACATGAATGAGTTGTACATGAAAATGTCCTTTTCACACAGTAAAGTTTCAAACTGTAAAGGATGACCTGGACGTTCGCTCGCTTCATAAAATCATGGAAATCCTTCAGTGTTTGATCATAAACAGAGTTGTCAGTCACTCTCCCCTCCATCATGGTGCAGAGGAGTTTAATGTTTTCTTCCTATGTCCCACCCCTTCAAGATTTTGATTGGTCAGTGCAAAAAAAAAAACCTGATTAATCACAGGGTCACTATGGATTAATTTTGATTAATCACAATTAATACCCATTTGTTGTTTTTCATTTTGTGGGAGCAAAAACACTCATGACAGAAGATGATATACAGTATAAAATCAACCAAAATTACTTATTTTGGATTAAAATGTATATTTTTTTCAAATTTAAACTTGTGTTCAGTAGCTAAAGGAAATTACATCTGATTTGTAGAACTTAACTCTGTAATGTTCAGCTGGGACGTTTTTGCTTTTTTACACTTGGTTCACTGCCTTCATCAGTAACTAATGTCATTTGTTTCAAAATGTGTAAAGACTTTTACATTTAAATTGACTGAAGCAGTAAATACTAAAGAAGTTGTCAGTGAGGTGGGTTAAATGTAACATAAGATTTCATCACTTTTTTCCTTGATATTAATGTTATGTAATGATAGTTTCATACGACACTAATCTAATAATATCCTAACATTTAACAAGTAAAACATTAAAGTAAAACATTATAAAATATACATAAATATCAGCATTAATCACGTTTGTATCATGACAGTAACATAACATTATGTGTTTCTAACATGATGAAGGTGACAGTTTATTTTACTCAGCTTGCCAATAAATCAATTCGTCACATTTTAAGGCAACAACAACAAAACAAAATAAAGTCTAAACAAATTTACCTGTGAAGAAAGATCTGGGTGGTTATTCTGTAAATGTCGCTTCATATTTGTTTTTTTCTATCCACATGCCTTACCCTTTGTCTTGTTTTCATCGTTGTCAAACGTGAAATGGGCCACAAAAGTCCTCTTGTTTTTGTCTCAGCCGTGGACATTGTCTCGTCTTTTTATCATTGTCTCTTTGTCTGTCGTCTTCCCGGGAACGTGTGGCTCTTTTGTCCTTCCTCATATCTTTCAGTCCTGTTGATTCGATTTCGTCACTGTCTATTTTTGTCTCGTCTTTTATTTGTTGATTAAAATGTTGCTCTATTTAGTCATAGATTTCATCTCAATTATTGACTTACTTTTTAATTTTTGTTTCGTTTTCATCCGAAAAAATATATTCGTAACAAAAATAATGACGAAAATTTTTCGTCAATGAAAGTAACACTGGTTGTTTATCAGTAATCAGTGGTTAATCCATATCAGTGGGTGTAATTGTGGATGTTTATTTAATGTGCATTGCGCATGTGTTAATTGTGTTAAAATTTTTAATCAATTTAATCATGCAAATGACTTAATCTGGATCAATGTATTAATTTTGACAGTCCTAGTAATAATCTGTTCCTTGTCCCTTTCCTGAAAATTTAGTCAAAATGTGTTCATTACTTTACGAGCAGTCTTGCTAACTAACTAACTAACTAACTAACTAATAGGCAGACAGACAAATGGCAAAAAAGTAGTATAAATATTATCAAAAGTAATATAAATATCAACTGAATTTTCAAACTGCTGGTTCAAAATGGGTAACCATAAAAACATTTATTTTATTAACACTGGCACATCATACTAATACTTCCATTGAAATATGATCAAAATGAACAATGAAAGACTTAATTTCTGCATCTAAGCTTTCATTGAGCCAAATTGTTCCAGAATGCAAAGGTGTTCCAAAACACAAAGATGTTCTGAGACACTAAGGGGTTCCAGAATTCACATGAGCTCAAGAAAAAGAACGTGTTCCGAAACGTGAAGGAGCCTCAGAGATGTGAAAAGGTTCTGGACTGGGAAAGAGTTCAAGAACATGAAAGAACTCTGGAATACGAAGGACTTCTGGGAGATGAAGGAATTTTTCTTCATTGTCATTCTTATAATTATCATTATTATTATGGTAGTTGTTATTGCTTACTGTCGTATAATAATAATCATCATCATCATTATTCTTGTGAATAATTATTATTATTCATAACAATTATTATTATTACAGAATCCTCCCGACCCTCATGAGGACTAAGGGGTAGAAAATGGATGGATTATTATTATTATTATTATTATTATTATTATTATTGTAGTTGTTGTTATTATTATTATTACATCTCACAACTCAATAGGCAGAAACAAGAGGCAGTTAGACCGATACATACTACTAGAGGAATCAACATTCACTCGTTGATTAGTACAAAATAACATTTCATTTGTAAAACTATACTATAGCATTTAAAGCAAATAAATGTGCAATTACCAAACAGATCAGCATCAGATAAACACAATGAGGAACAAAAATGGTATTTAGCAATAACATGGAGCTAACATAGCGAGGCACTAAAATGCTGTAAAAGAGGCTGTAAAGCATCATCTCATGGTCTATTACTGTGGTCATGGTCACTGTACAGCACCCTTTCACAAACAATATAAGTACATTCTTAAACTCTTCATTATGTGTTTTCATGGCCAAAATTATAAACACTTCACCCGGATCCAGGAAGCCTTCATTATGTTATTTTTTCCATTTTATTAGCCTTAGGAGTTCAGGGAATTACATGCATTAGTGGGTATTAAGTCTTAAGTCCTCTGATAACACTATGTTCCTGGCAGACACTCTACTGCCAGCTCTTCGTACACATCCAACTTAGTGAGTGTTTGCCCAGGTGTGGTGAGCGGCAGCTGCAGTGTTTTGTGAATTCTGTATGTTTTGTTCAGAGCATGCACACACACGCAAGCACACACCTAAAAATGGTGGGTTTACTTGAACAAGAGACTAGATGGAGCACAGAAGAACACGCGTGTGGTAGAATACAGGCCCGTGTTTCTGTGCGGCTCTTATTTTAAAATGACACCTCTCGTGATAGACAAATAATAGCACAGGTTGCAAAAGTACACGCGCAGCTTACTCAAGTTCAGATGTTTGTGTAAAAGCTTAAAAGAAGTATTGAGTCATGTTCTTCATTCAAGCTTACTGAACCTCGTGCCATAATATACTGCAGCACAACAACAAGGCTTTCCATCACAGTCGAGTCTTTCTTTCGTGTGTTTTCATGTTGTTTTGTTGTTATGCCATCATCACCAAGCGTTCTTCTTTTTAATGTTTTATTGATGCAAATTGAAAACAATCATCAAACCCACTCAAATGCATTAAAGATAAAATAATGAGTTTGGTTTGGAACTGTAAAAAGAAACACTGAGTACAAGTAACAAGAGCTATAATAATGAAATATGTCCACTATTAGTGAGTAATAATCTTGTTGTGCAGTTCTCTCAGTGACTACTGATTACGGCCAAATACATTTTTTCTGAGGGCATCACAACGTTGATCTTTGTCCTTTGGCTGTCGACATGTGATTGTTTCATTCCCACGTGTGAATGTAAATTTGTGCCAAATTAGAAAAAAATACCCTTTCAAACTGTTTTTGAGATATTAAGCTCCTAAAAACACTTTCATTTCTTCAGGCATTGTGAATCAGGTCAGTCTGTCAACCAGTAGCTGAGAATTGGACTATGTTTAGTCTGTCTAACTGAGTCAGAATTTAGAGATAGAGATAAACACATCTACAGTGATGTCAGAAAAAATAAATACTGACGAAAAACACTTGTATTTGAAAATTCTGCCTACACTATCATTTGATGTTTTCACCTTTTAATGTATTTTATATTGGATCACTGTGGATATAATTTGGCTTTTTTCACCAGAATTTATAATAAATGTCTCTTTAATTTCAGTCTTTAATGAAGGCATTTTCTACAAATTAATGTCAGTCCATTTATACATTTGGAAAATAAGGGATTGCACAAGCATTCACCCACTTTGACATGGCTGACCTAAATCAACAGAGACCCAGCCAAATGATGATGGGCTAGTCTTACTCTTTGTGAAGGTGAACGGTGTCACTGAATGAGTCTGAATGTGTGATAACATAGAAACTTGTATCTGGAAGGTCCAGTCACTGGTGAATCAGTTTTTCTGGCATCAACTACACTAAGATGTGATTATTATTAACTGGTATTGCTTCTTGTCAGAATGGTTTTCAAAAATTCTTCAATGTCAAATTGGTCACATTGTGATGAGTGTTTTTAAGCAGTGTATATACAGCAACGTAGAGTATTTCTTACTTCCCATCTCTGATAGATGGAATATGATATATCGAAATAAATCCTAACTTGTGCCAGATCACATCCTGAATTTGTTACAGTTGTACATAGCAGCATTATTTCAAAAATCTCACTCACACGTGCACCCCCTGACACAGACACATGCACAATCACACACACAGTCACACCCTAGCGTACACATGCAGCACATTTGATATGCGACCAACACTTGTGGAAACCAAGGCCTTGAGGTAGCCTTGGCATTTCATAGATCTGAAAGACAGATTGAGCTCAGATGGCTCTGAATTTATGAGGTGAGGCGAGCAACCTGAGGGACAAGCCAACTCCTCCCTGGGCTGGCAGCCACTTATGATAGAGAGATTTACAGGCAGCTGATTGCTCACGGACCATGGGAAAAAGAAAATGTACATGCAGCACACAAATACCGTATCCTTGTAGCAGGCATGAAAGTTGAATTAGTGCTGGATCACACAGCACTTGTTCAAAGCTAAAGTTTTAGAGAATCAGGTCAAAAATGGTTACACCAAACTGAAATGCTGAAAGGCTCATAAATCAAATGTTCACAAGCCACAGAGTCTCAAAGTCCAGACCTGTGTAGTGCATTTTTTGGCAAAACTGTTCAAAATCTTGGTCAAGGCCTTGAGGAAAGTATTTATAACAAAGGAGGTTTATGTGGTTTACGGTATTCACCCACCCTTTCTTTTATAATATTTAGAATCTGGAAGAAGCTGGATTTTCAATGGACTGTCACAACCCATATGAAATATGCATAAACTGTACAGGTCTATAGTGCAGTGTGTGTTTATCCAATGCTAATGAGCATGGTTAGCCCTTCAGAAAGAGTTCATAATCTGCACTACCATGTTTGCATTGGCTTTGTATGCGTTCTCTTTGCTTTGTTAATGTAGGTTTGATATATTATTATTAAAATGAGTATGCTTTGTGGACATAAAGTAAAATAAAGTGGGGTTTGCATGCTTGCCTTCTCAGGCTTTGCGTTCCAAAGGTGGACCTTAATGTAATAATCAGACTGTTTTCCTGTTGACATTGGTGTTCAGGAATGTAGGAAGCATCAACGTCCGTGTAGGAGCGTCGATGACTGACTGACCTTACTTCCCTCAACCCTAAGCCGAACTCCATTAAGGACTGCCTGCAGTGTGTAATTTTACCAGCAGCCTCTTATCATGTTTGTCTTGTCTCTTCCTCAGGGGATTGACTGCTTGCCCACAGACTGGCTTTACTGCATTTCAGCTGGCTTTTCACACAAAATACTGTCAAACTCATGGCATTGTAGTGGTTTCTGAAATGTCTGCTTGTTGTTGAAATGTTGCTTTTCAGTCACAGCAGTGATTACATTCTTTTAAGCTTTAAACTTTGCAGATGGGGCAACAACGATCATCCATAATGTACAATAAATTATGGAATATATGCATAGAAAATGACTCTGGATCATATTACATGACCTGAATGTTGACAGTTTACTGAAGCTTCAAACATGGATTGTTGTATTTTTGGCATTACTTTCACACTTCTTTTTAAATACAATTTTCCACCACTATTGTATACACTATCTTAGTTTTACAGTAAGCTGTATTTTTTTGTTTCTCTAAACTTTCATAATATGAGCAGACATACTGCACTGGAAGGGTTTGTTAAAGTAGCCTGTTTGATAAAAGTCAAAAGTTACAGTACACAAAGTGCAAATTGTTGCTGCTTTGGAAGTGGAATTCATGTAGTACATGTATCACTGTGTTGTAAAAATGCCATCTTGAAAATAAGACTTTAAAGGTCCCATACAGTGAAACACATCCTTATTAGGTTTTGAGGTTTATATCAAATCTGTGAAATAATAGAAAATATGAGAAAATATGAAACTGTGCAGTAATGTAAGTCCTGAGAAATCCACATGACAAGGTGACCTCGAGAAAAACAAGTTGTTGAATTTTTGTCATTTGTGACATTATAGGTTGCATCATAGTCAAGTTAAAACAATTAGCCCAGCCCCCTTTTCAGCAGACTTGAATGTGAAAGTTCAAATTTTAAACCAACCAATTTTAAACCAACCAATCACAGTCCAGTAAAATTAGCCTCACCCTCAGGCACATTCTGCCAGTATTTCTGAGTTTTATCAGATTCAAAAACAAAAAGTGCAATATTCTGTGTTTACTGTAGCCCTGTGTCAGAATATGATCCCGTGCACATCAATAACCTACTGCTTAACCAGTCAGTATTTTCTGATTGCAGTGAACTCAGAGTGTGTGTGACAGAGTTATAAAAAAAAAAGCTCTGAACACCATCAGCTCTCTTTTAAAACCTTTAATCAAAGTGACATTTAGAGCACATTACTCTCCAGATTACAAGCAGAGAAGCCATCTTAAATACCCATCAAATAATGGTGCAAATTGTGTGGCCTGTCTACCCACTGAAATAAACATTTACAAGTTAATATACACTGTATACAACAAGAAGCTGTCAAGTTTTGAATCTGACCATGACCATGACGTTTTCCTTGAATGTAATATATTTGGAATTGGCATATTCAATAACCCAGGAGTATACGACATTTTCAACCTCACTACATACCTAGCAATGTATGTAGGTCAAAAACAAAGTCATGGTATTTTGATGAGCAAAAGGCATTCCGGAGTCTAATCTATCAAATATTTGATGGCTCTAGCTACAGGTCAATTACCTAATTAATATGCAAAATAGGTAGTGGTTACCATAGTAACCCTTCCCCCTACCCAAACTACATATGTGCCATGTTTGATTAATTTAAGTCCAGGAACTTTGGAGCAGAGTCGCCTGCTGCTCAGTAAGGAAAGTTGCTAGTAGCTGCTAAATAACATCATTATCTAATCTGCATAATTGAAATATTATAAAATTGAATTGAAATCAGACTTCCAATACAGGCAGTAGGCCCATGTATCATCACCAATAAATGCTTCAATCAGACTTTGAAATGACAGTTTGACTCCCTCTCCTCTCTGTATTTTTGAGTGTACAGTTGAGACTGAGGCACGATGAACTAGCCAGCTATGTGTTTACCTTATGTCACAGAGAGGCACACACACAGTGGATGAGATGAGGAAGTAACTGAGGCTGTGTGGATCAAATGTGGTGATTTATTTGAGTGCAATGATTTATACTAGACAAAGAAAGTTTAACATTTACATCCAGCCAGCAGTGGCTTGGCACATGTGCGACTGATTTGCGATGTGGATGTGGAAGGGTGAATATCTCCCGCTCTGACTGCGACTGGGACGGACTGCTGCGTGAGGACTGGGCCACATGTGAGTGCATTGGGACAGGGGACGGGTCCAGGGCAGCACCCACTGCTTGTTGAGAAGAGTAAGAATGATATGTGCATGTCAGAGTCTCTAAAAGTCTCTAAGTCTGAAAACTCGCTAAATATAGTGACAAAGTGGCTACGTCTATATCATAATAACAGAATGATAATGATAAATCAGCCAATTCACTTACCCAAAATAAACAATTCTACTGAAATTTAGTTACTTGGTAAGATTTTTATGAGGGTGTGCTTGACATTATGTTAATACATCAGTTACAGGCCCTCAAAAAAAGCAAAGAAAAATCAAATCAATGCACCTTTTTTATCAACAATCTTATTGAAGTATTTACTAGACACATGTTAGCGTACAGATCTAAATGTAAATGAGACCTATAGTTTGTCTTATTTGATTTTTGTAAAGGAGAGACAAAATAGCTGGGTTTCCATCCAAAAATATTGCATTTCTAAAGTGAATTTTTAGAAATTCAGTAAAAGGAAATGTGCATCTTTGTCTGTTTCCATCAACTACCTTTTGACAGATAGAGGCACTAGGTTTTAAACACAGAGTTAGAGAGCAAAGCATGATCAACAACGTGGGTGGGAGGATGCAGATCATGTAGGTTTTTACTCACTAGTAGCATAAGAAATCTACTACTCTGCTCATCAAGCTTAAGCTACAAGTGGGGAAATTAAATTCTTATATGTTTCTATGAGGGCCAAATGAATGAGAAAAAAGACAAGTGAAAGAAGCATCTCAGAACTATTCAAACAAATGTACGAAAAAGAAGAATAGGTAAAAATATGGAGGAAAATGTGCCTGCGGAGGACTTCCACCCAGACAGCTTCAGTGAGAATTTTTTCTTGGCCACAGCCTGGTTTTCTTGTAACCTCAAAGTACTGTCGACATCCTCAGTCTTGCCGATGAACAATAAATATAGACTGAGAGTAAAGAAAAAAGAAAGTAGTCTAGAAAACATTTATGACACTTACTGTATGCACAGCAGTGGTGCCAAAAGATTGTCATCTCAAGATCCAAAACATATATTTGTCGTCAACTTGTTATCCAAGCTCAGGAAAAAAATATTTCAAACTGCCAGAAGAGCTTCATAAATATAGAAGAAATATATATAATAATGTTATTTTGTCAATAAAATTAACAGAATAGCAGACAAAAGCACCAATGTAATCCACAAAATGCCCAAATTACAATGCACATTATAATACAAAAGAAAGACAAAAAAAAACTAACAAAATAGCTAGTAGTAATTTACTGTGACCCTGACATTTTCTTTGAAGTTCACAACATATTTTGAATCAGCATCGTCAATAACCCAGGGGTATATGATATTTTCTGATCTCTGATTTAACAGTTTTAAAGGTCACGGTCATTTAACAAGCAAGAGGTGTCCTGGATTAAAATTTGGATATTAAGATATCGTAGTTTTGGTACTATAGGTCAAAATAGGTTTATGCAATTCATATTGGAGGATTAAGGGGTAGAAAATGGATGGATGGATGGAATTCATATTGGTGTTACCTATTACTATGGAATTTAGGTGGTGGTTGCCATAGCAACCCTTCTCCCCATGCTGACTACCAGGTTTGGTTAGTTTGGGACTCTGTGACTTTGGAGACACAGGGTTGAAATGTTCTGAGGAAACGACAGATAACCTTGAAAGTGACTGTTTTTCTTCCATCCATCCATCTTCTACCGCTTGTCCGTGGGGTCGGGTCGCGGGGGCAGCAGCTTGAGCAGGGAATCCTAGACTTTCCTCTCCCCGGCTACATCCTCCAGCTCCTCTGGGGGGACCCCGAGGTGGTCCTAGGCCAGCCGAGAGACATAGTCCCTCCAGCGTGTCCTGGGCCTTCCCCGGGGCCTCCTCCCAGTCGGACATGCCCGG